>MU622444.1:5871-48532 GCA_025399235.1 Backusella circina FSU 941
AAAAACAATCAAAGAGAACCAGCTCTGTGATAAAGAACAAAATTTTATCGATTTTGTGCTCAAGCACATCTCCTTCCACGATACAGATTTAGCTTGATTTATATATCGTGCCATTTTACTTCTGGTTAGATCAAGTTCATCCTCAAATCCCTTTCATGGAAATCCCAGTACAAAACTAGTACATGTATTCCTTTCTTTATTTCTTAAATGTCTACCCATTCCATTACGATGCCATTATGTAAAAACAATAAAGATTTTACTTGATCACCGCGCATATATAAACGTCATTGATGCTTCATATAAATTTGTGTTACTTGCCTTAAGATTAACTATTAATTTTTTATTATTAGACAACAGCAAAAAATGTTCATGCCTTTTGAAAAATAAAGTTTCATGAACAAAGAAATTCAATAAGGCTTTTCTTGAACTACTTGTGATATCTTCTTTACACTTAGATTCGATTTTAGGCATTAACTTAATTTGGATTCTAACAGAAATCAAAAAAGTTAAGAGTGAAAACTTAAAAGAGCAGCATTCTCTGAATAGCTCTTTCAGCCTTGCGGAAAAAGGAATGGATCTAGAAGCACAAAATATAAAATAGTAACATGCTTGAGTAATGAAGCTCATATTATTTTGTGTCCTTTGTTTTATTTTTAGACAGAAACATGTTCTATTTGGTAGTTTATTTTACTATTTTAGGGTCACTATAATGAAGATGGTCTGGTGTTACTCAATAACTCAATTATTGGAACTCAGTAAAAAAGTCAGATTTAATCAAGTAAGGTCTATGAAAATAATAAAGGCGATCTGTCTCGTCTTCTAATAAAAGAAATTAGTATCTCTACTGCTTAAGATCACTATTCATTACCATAGCGTCTATAGCGTCAAAGGATGCATCATAGTTAAACTTGAACAACAATACCTGATTTAATGTTGCGTAAGATACTCTAAATTTTTTAGATTTTTGGCATAGTGATACTAATTTCTTTTATTAGAAGACGAGACAGATCGCCTTTTATTATTGATCAAGATACATATTTTATTAATTAATCATGAAACAACGTTTTTGCCTGTGAAATATAGTAGTAAAGGTCGACTTTGTACTTGTTCAAATCGGCCATTGTTTTATTTTATAAGCATTTCATTATTTAGTGGTCATTTTTGCTTTTTCTTTTTCTTTTTCATTATATTTTAAAAAAAACTTTTCCATATCTACAGATCAGTTTCTACATCAGATTTAAAATAGTCATTATAAAGTGATTTATTGAAAACTTTAATATACTCAGATCGTGTTTTTTATGAAAGACAGTTTGCCTTTTTCTTCCTATTTATGTAACGTTGTTCTTGTAATATAATAACAATTCCAGAAAAAGATCTTCTGGAAAGTAGTACAGGTCACTATTTGTATTCCCTTTCAATTCATATAATCCGAGATTGAATAAAATAACAATAGATTCAATTTTCTCTTTCTCTTTCTCACTAAATTTTTCTTTTTCTCTTTTTTTTTTCTAGTTTTTTTTTTCTTTAAAAAAAACACATAATAGTCTTTCCTTAACTTCCCCCACATTCGTTCATTTTAATACCGTTTCACTACTGATTGTAGAAAATGGTTGCAAAATCTTTCCTTTTGCTTGCAGTTTCATATGTTTCTGCAGCTGTTGCACTTGGAAACATCAAGTTAAATGAAGGCAATGGAAACTATATTATTCAGCTTAATCAGTCCACTTGCATCAAACACTGTAATATTTAGACTAAAAAAAAACCTGTTTATATAATCATCATCATCTTAACAACAAAAAAAAATAAACTTTTTTATTATAGTTGTTCCAAACTTTATTGATGGTGCCTTTAAAGTCTTCAGTCAATCTTTAGGTGAACACAACTTGGAGAAAAAAAACAACAAAATTGTTCGACGTGATACAAACGATGACCAGGTTCACATTTTCGATGCATTTGACTTGGGAAATGTCTTCAAGGGTATCAGTGTTAAGTTTGAACACTTGGATCTTGTCAAGACCATCGCCAAGTCATTCCACTCCGATATTATCGATATTATCCCCGATTATGATATTCAGTTCATTCACAACCCTTCGTCAAGATTAGGTAAAAGATATTATATTCGTACCGTTGACACCAAAAACAACAAC
Organism: Backusella circina FSU 941; assembly: GCA_025399235.1. NCBI lineage: Eukaryota > Fungi > Mucoromycota > Mucoromycetes > Mucorales > Backusellaceae > Backusella > Backusella circina. The sequence continues at coordinate 8,019 of MU622444.1, forward strand.
TCAACATCATCATCCTCATCATCACCATCCTCGTCTTCACCATCCTCGTCTTCAAAGCCTGCCCAAAGAAACGCATTATTTGATTTTGATAAATGGGAGCATGACAAGGATTGTCCTTTTGCACCAAAGAAGAGTGATGATAAACTCAAGACGTTTTCCTTCAAAGCCCTGAAGGCGACTACCACCACCAAGAAGACTACCACCACCAAGAAGACTACTACTACTACAAAGAAGTCAACTACTACTACAAAAAGCCTCTGCACAGAGTTCCTTCAAGAAGCAGACCTCTGCTCCATGGAATCTTGCCCGTATCTCTGAACATAAGCGTGCATTGACTTCGCCTTATATTTACAATACTAAAGCTGGGTAAATATCAAAAACAAGCACACATCCTTTTTTTTTTTTTTTTTTTTTTTTTTTTTTTTTTTTACGTTTATTTATATTAACTCAATCCAAATTTAGATCTGATGCCTATGTTTTTATTATCGATGATGGTATGAACATTGAGCACACGCAGTTTGGAGGACGTGCCAAGTGGGGTTGGTCTGCTTACTCTGGTACCTCCCGTCTCGGTGAAGGCCACGGTACCCACGTTGCCGGTATTGTTGGTAGTAGCACCTATGGTGTTGCCAAAAAGGCCAACCTCATTGCCGTCCAAGTTCTCGACGAAACAGGTGTTGGTTCCATCTCTAGTATCCTTGCCGGTATCCAATGGGCCACTGATGAGGCCAAGAAGCATAAGGGTAAGGCCATTATCAACATGTCTCTCGGTATGCAAAAGTCTGGTGCCGATTCCTCCACCATGAAGGCACTCAACTCTGCACTCAGTGGCGCTGTCAAGGGTGGTGTACCCATTTTTGCCGCTGCTGGTAACTGGGGTAACGATGCCTGTGATAACCTCCCTGCTGGTAACCCTGATGTCTTTGCAGTCGGTGCTTCCGATAAGAATGATAAGTTTGCCTCTTATAGCTCCTACGGTAAATGTGTTAATGTCATTGCTCCTGGTTCTAGTATCAAGAGTACCTATATCAACTCTAAAACATCTACTTATACCATGTCTGGTACCTCCATGGCCTCGCCTCATGTTGCTGGTGTCGCTGCCTTGTTGATTGGTGATTTGAGTAGCCCTACTCCTGCAAACATTTACAAGGCCATCAAAAACTATGCTACCGAGGATGTCGTCAAGTCTGTTAGCAAAGGTACTAACAACGCGCTTTTGTTTAATGGCCAAAAGTTGTCCAGCAAATAATTTTTCTCTCTTTCTCGCTTTTGTTTGTCATTTTAATTTATTATAATAAATTTTCTCTTTTTTTTTTTTATTAAAAAAAAAAAAAAAAAAGTAATTTAAATACTAGTAGTTATGCGTATAAAAGACTTGGTATAATAGACGTTATTTTATTGAACTGGTTTGCATCATTTAAAATACGGAAAGTGAGTTCTATGAGATTTTAAATTGGTATATTTTTAAAACATCATATAATAAAGTTAGTATAGCTGAACAAGAGACTCTTATTAAAAGACAATCTAAAAAAGTACATTAGAATAAATCTGTTATATCAACTTAGATTTCCAAAGATCATCCAATACCAGTAGGTTAAAACGCTTTACGGTGGTTATATACTGAAATGGAAGTAATGATAGAAAGAAGGCATTCACTTTATAGCAAAATTCAAGTTAATTTCGTAATGAAGTATCATGTAATACTCGAGATTAACATCGACAGGCTAAGAGTGGTATATGTCTTGCTCCTTATATCTAATTGTTAATGCATTGTTTTTACAATATCAAGATAGTGTACTGCTGCCTTTATATGAAGCTAAACGGAATGTGAAATCAAGCATGAAAAAGGCGATAGTCACAATGTGGCTTTTTACTTTACTTTTTGTTCACTTTTTTTTGGCCTTTGGTTTTTTTTCCTTGCTTTACTGAGACAGAACAAACTCCATTGATTCATATTTAAAGAAAATGTCTTTTCAACTAAGCTCGTCTGAAAAGACCAGCAGTCTTTTAAGTAATGTACTTTCACTTTACATGTCGGACACAAACTCGATTCACAAAAACCTCACCTTTATTCTTGACATTCTACTCAATCATCGTCTATTGCACGCTAAGGAGGATAATATCACTGAAGAGTTATCAGCTGTGTACAAGAAATGGACAGTGCGTTTAAATGCCTTATTACAGTCAAAAACACTTGCTGCTCGTTGGTCGGGTATTACACTTGTACGTGTTACTTGTGAACAGTCACCTTCTTTGTTAATAGCCAACGCCAAAACGTGGACTGCACAGCTTTTAGGTTTTTTAGCAGTAAGTGTGTGTGCGTGTGTCAGTATTTAAAGACAGTAAATAATGTATTCTTTTCGTAATAGAAAGCAGAACCTGTTGTTATTCACCAAGAAACCATCAAAACACTCTGCTATTTATTCACTTACACGTCAGATAAACCCGAATTACAAAGAGAAATCGCCAATCCCAACTTGCAGAGATATAACCAATTATTGCTTTCGCTTGGACGTAATCAACCTCTTTTGGTAAGAAGGGAATAAGAAAAAGAAAATAAAAGGAACATTAAGGTATTCATCATTTACTTTTTTTTACTACCTTAGCCCGACGTATTGGATGCTTTGACAGCAAATATCAAGAGTTTCCCCTCAACAGCAAGACACATCGCTGATCAAACCTTACAATTGTGTCTTTCATGCTTGGACGGTACACGAGATATTGAAAAGGACACAATTACAAAGAGCAACACCTGTTTGATTGCATTGTATAGCATCAAAGCTGGCAATAACAGCGACCAATGGAAGGAGTGTGTCTTGCGTTTAATAAGCTCTATTCATCAGTGCTTAAATAGACTTTTTGATACAGTAGACGAAGGTACAAGTAATAGATCGACTGAGTCAGTGTTTATAGCTATTAACGTGTGTGTGTTTATATTTAATAAGAATACCAACAGTCTGAATTGCCTCAACCTTATCCTTTCAGTGCAGTATCAGTGGATTATATTCAAGCATTCCCTATTTTACTTTCTCGCATTCAATTATTACAGAACTGCATTTCACACTTTTTGACGTAAGCTTCGTTATATGTCATTGAATCAATAGAGATATTTACCTGATTTTATATTGATACTATTAGCACACCAACATCCATTGTTGTCAATGTACCAGTTGTTCATTTAGTCGATCTTATGTGCCGTATTTATAGTGTATTTGAAGGATCATTGGTATGTTGGAGTAGTAATATTGGGAGAGCACCTTGTGTATTGAACAAATAGTCTATTTTAGATGCGTGATTATAAAGAGAAGAATGAATTCTTTACGTTAATGATGTGCCTTCCTGCTCTTCATTTAAGCACCAGCAAGATGTTTAGTAGCTTATTATATTGGTAAGTATAAGGAAGTACTTTTTGTACCAATGATTTTTTTTACTTTATATTAAACCTGTCTTATTTTAGCTCTGGTCAGGAAATGATGCGTTATTCCAAGTTATTTTCACGTATACTCGTTCGTTTATTAGGAGAACACAAGCATAAAAGGTAGGAATAAAGGATAAATACGTAGTATTAAATGGGACTAATTAAAGATCTATAATAGAACACTAAAGATAGCCGTATATCAATTGATTTCATTGTGTCTTGGAAATTGTGGTTATTCCTTCGGTGAAATCATCGCAAAGCCTTTGATTCAATCTATTTTAGGTGATCTCGATATGGTTGAGCATAAAATATCTGCTCCTGTACCCTCTTCCAACACTCAAAAGGTAAAGAATCCCCCTCCCCTTTACACATCAAAAGAATGGAGACAGCTAAATCTATTATATTATGCTAGAAGTCACATAAAAAGAGAAAAACAGAAGTCACCAACTCTGATCTACTCACTAGTCGGTTATTATCAGCCGCTGCTGCTGATGTTCAAATAGCAAGTCTTCAGGCATTAGCTAGTCTATTAGAAACATACGGATTTGCGATGGAAAATGGACAAAGATCATCTGTTGATGGAAAAATATTATCACGTCTTATTCAAGTTATTCAACCTTATGATTTAGCAAAGGAGGACATTGGATTGATCAAGTATGAATTGTACAATTGTTTAATTGTATCGGTTATGCATCCTATTGAGACACAGGCATCCATTCTTCCTCATGCATTGCGTTTATTTGGTGCTGGTGTAAATGAACAGAGTAACAATGTAGGTTATTTTTTTAAAGAGAGAGAAAAGACCATATATACTTTTATATTTATGTTGATGATGTAGCTTCAAAGTATTTGCAAGAAGGGCTTGTCTGTCTGTGATTTGATTACACACAGCAGATTACCTCCTGTTCAAAGAGTGGCACCAAAGACCGCACCAGTTGTTGCAGTTACTGTACAAGAAGAAGAAGAGGCGGAAGAAGAATATGTCATGGAGGTCACTGAAAATAAACAAGAGACATTCGTAACTAAGCCCATCCCGCAACAATCAAGTACTCCTCTCAAAAATAATATAGCAGCAGCAACAAAACCAAATGGTGCATCACTACCAATCACTGAAAAAATTACAACACCAACACCTCAAAAGGTAGTCGAAACACCTCCTCCAGTTGTAGAGATTGAACCTGTATTATTAGAACCAACCTCAGCAGAACCCATAGTTTTGGATTCTCCAGTTGAAAAGAGTGCAATTATCGTCTTGGATGAAGAAAAGAATGAAGAAGAGAATGAATTCGTAGTAGAACCAGAAAGTGCTAGCTCTGGAAATGCCACTACAACTACAGTTACCACAACAACAACTATTATAGAGGACAATTTGATTGAAGATGAGGACATGGAAATGCCTTTGATTGACATGGCTGGACCAGATAGTGATGATGATGAGTAATAATAATGATATGGGATTAATATAGTCCTGTTTTGTATAAAATAGAAATAGCCATAAAAAAAAGTGTTTGGTCTAATTAGAAGAAACTGTTTGATTTTGTCTTTTTTTTTTTTCTATTTCAAGTACTAAGTAACATAATATCACAATTGTACACATTCCAAAGTCATTATCTTTTAATTGTGAATAGTAGGATGAAATTTTATGAACGAAAGATAGCATGAGCTGGGCTTTAAGAATGTAATCACAGACATGCTAATTTGGTTTATAATCAATTTCAAGTGTTTGGTAAATAAGAGAGAAAAAAAAAAAGTGATATATAATACATGAAGAAAAACAAGAATTGTACAATCTAAGTGGCATGGCTTTTGAAATATTGAGTAAGGTTTTCATAAACCAAAAATGTAATACAAGTTCCAGGTAAAACACGGAAAACACTAGGTGCCAGACCTTTATAAAAACCCACATAGCCCTCCGCTTGAGCAATCTTCTTTGCACAGTCAATCACACCTGTATAAGTGTCCCTGGTAGCACGATCCTTTAAATAATTTTTAGCAAAAAATAGTTTAAGAGTTTACTATATTTAGTAATACTTACTTGGAGTCTGCTCTTTAAAACTTGGTAAGGATAAGTGATAACTGCAGCTGTTACTTTTGAACTGGCTGCCATCACCAAATACTCTGTTTGACTCAACTGAGCATTGTGTTCGTCCTCTGATATAATTCCTTGTTGTTTTCTAATCTCATTTCTTCTCTTTTTCATTTCCTCATAGGCCATGAATTGAATGGCGCCATGTGATACACCAAACAAGGCAGGGACAATGCCTCTATATAGACCTCGTATTCCTTCCTCCAAATACAATCTTTTTAATCCGTTTAATAAACCGGTATATGCATCGGGTGAGTTGTGGGTGGTTGTGCACATACGGGTCTTTACTACCCATAAAGGGTTGGCCATAATGGCTGTCAAAGCACCTGTTTTTATGAACATGATTAGGGATTTTATCCAGTACTTGGGGTTATGTTGCGAGATTCTTACCTGCTTCAGCCGATGCTGTAAGATGCTGAATTGCAGAAAGTTTCCCTTCTTCATCCTTGGTCATATATTTCTTGATCAAACTATACCTATTTGACGGTAGAAAAAAAAACCATCTAAGTATACTACTTTCTCTTTCTCGCTTTATATATACGAACCATCCAAAGTAAAAGCCCCAACTCATAGTTGCACCTGCCATATTGGGTGTGACACCTCTATATAAACCTCTCCACATACCCTCTTCCTTTAAAATCGATTTGAATGATCTGATTGTTCCTCCAATCACAGGTCTCTTTTTAGAATATTCAGCAGCATCCACTATATTCAATATGTAAGTTTTTTTTTTTTTGTATATCTATCTTTGGGATTGTTTTCGTTTTACCTTGAAAGCGGATCTTTATAAGGTCAAGAGGATGAAGGAAGGCTGTTGAAACCATACCAGCACCAAAACCTGCTAACGCTTGGTCCTGTCAAAAAAAAGTGGGTCAGTTGGTTTAGGATTGAATAAACCAAAAAAAAAAAACAATTTACAGTATGAGGAGACCAAGTATATGACTTGTTGTTGCTCGACATTGAAATGTTCTGAATGAGAAGCAAAGAAGGAAAATAAAAGAAAGAAACGAAAAAAGAATTTCTTGTCTTGGTTTTATTTTTTATAAATGAAAAAGCATGAGGAACCCCGCAATTTTGTTAGGTGACTGCCAAGGTTGTACGACACAATTGAAGTCTTTTCTCGGTTCAAATGCAATCGTGTGAAAGAGAAAGAATATTCGCTTTTTATAAACTTCATTTTAATATTTATTTTTTATATATTTAAATAAGTGGTATTAATATATATATATTTGTTTTTATTGATGAAATCCATTTATTACATGCATTGGTTGGTTTTTATCTGTATTTGTAATCAAATACATCACTTTATATCCATTATTTAGTAATTACCACTTAAATGTGTGAATTTTACTTTTTACATCATTCTATACAATATCTAATCAAGTGTTTATAATTTAAATAATACATTAAACAGTGTACTTTACTCTCTCATTCCAAGATTTGAAGACTTTTAAGTTTTGCTTTTTTTTTTCTTATTAATTATTCCTAATCAAGTATTGCGCTGTCACAAACATGCATATTTTCTCTCTTTAAGAAACGTTTAATGTATTTTCAGGAACAAAAATCTTGGATAACATATAATGAATCGAGTAAGACGTATTACAATATACTTTAAAGAGCTATACATTAAAATGAACTGTTATTCTAAAAGAAGATTGTCAGTTATCTTCGTTCAAATACCTGTTCGCTAAATATCTTATAGCACAAGTCAATTCGTTTTTCTGATTATATGAGTGGGTGAGACGTTTACCAGAAGATGAAATCTCACCTCTCAGTAATCTTATATTTCATTTGAGAAATAACCTAGATTAGCAGTGGTTCCTCGATAAATCCACACCTAAAGGGACAGCCAAACTGTTGAAGTTATCGAGAGGCAAAATTATTGGGATCGAATTATATTTTAACCGTCTCCAAAGCAAAGTAAAACCAAGGCTATGACATACACATGAGAATTATCGAAATGTTGGATTTATTAAAGAATCACTGCAGCTATCAATATAAATTTGCCCATTACATTAGCGTACTTTTTACCACTTTATCCAACTAGGGATAGCGCAGTTTCTTTTTTTTTTTAAAAAAAAAACTCTTCTTGTTTTTAACAATGGTAAAAATGTAGTATATATCGTTCAATTTATTGAGAATATTTCAGATATCTTGCTGAGAGAGTGGGGGGTTTTTTTTTCTAAAAGAAAATTTAGACAATATCCCCTGTTGATCCTGGCATAATATTTTGATCGAGAATCTGATCTTTAATTGTTCCTAAGACGTAAACGTTCATTAACCATCTTTATAATAGCAAAAAAAAAAAAAAAAAAAAAAATAGATATGCAATCCATAAGAGTGATAGTGTCTATTCAATTTTTATATTTCTCTTGGATCTTTCCAAAAGATGAGATATTCAGACTCGGTACTCTGGGGTTTATAACTTTTTTTTTTCGCGTGTATTGATTGTTGCTTTCCGTTTTATCTACTAGACGTCATCTAGACTGTCGTCGTCATCCTCGCTTACTGTATCAAACATATTATTAGAGGGTTTCATGGACCTTACTGAAGAAATACATGACACTATTGGATCAACTTGTGCTATCATTCCAATTCCTTTAACTAGCGAATATTAGTAGATGTTACAGAGGATAAATGCTTGTCTTTTATCTCTATTTATTATACTCAAGACATTAATGAGCTAGACTGAGTTCTCTGGTAGCAATGTATTTGATCCTTATCGCCATATTGACTATAATTTCTTCTATTCTATCGTATTTCACTTGAAAGTATTTGTTATAGTGGCATTATCTCAATAATACTAATTTATTCTGCTAATTCATGGTCTAAAGCTAGACTTTAGGAGTTTCTCATCATACCTCTAACACAAGCATTAAGGGTCATGTGGTAGAGTATACCAATAATGAATTATACCTCCCTCCAATACCAGAATGTGGTTGCAGTGTAGTGGCAACTACTATTTTTTTTCTTGTTCTTTTACTATTTGACTCATGTTATTACATGCGCTTGAAGTACTATATTTTGATTTTGGGACCACCAAAGTAGATGGGTTGTATCGTAATAGAAGAAATAAAAAAACATTTCTGGTTATAGAACTTGCTGGTGAAACTGGTATACAAACAGATAAGAAATTTGACATCGATTATGACAAGATATATGAAAACGGAATACGTGCTATGAAAATGAATAAATTTAAAGTGTCTTTAACATTACTGTACTTTGGCAAGTTAGAAATAGGACACATTATTGAGATTCATTGGAATGAACTGGAATCCCATCATATTAGCAGTGTAATTTACTTTGAAAGTTTGACACTCCAAAACAATCAATACATTCGACCCTGACATTAGATTTGAATAGGGCAGCAGATCTGTGAGATATCAAACTATTAGCTTCTCGTTTACTAACTCTTCCCAATCGGAGGGTTACTGTCATATCATAAGCCTTATAATTATGTTTCGTTTCATTGAATTCCAGTTAAGCTTAATATTAATCCTCAAGAAAGTATTGAAGAACGTTATTTTATTGGTGGCTTAATAGATCTCTCCTCAATTGATATTATTTACTGTAAATAAAATCAACATTGCTGTATATCTTCTTCTCAATAGATTGTCTGAAACTCTTCTTGGTGTTCTAGCTCGATGTATTGCTATATATATATATATATATATATATATATATAATACCCTGATATGACGTTTTCCCTCTTTTTATATATATACTTTTGTTTTTATACATATCCTACACATTTATTACACGATAAAAATTGGTTGTCTCATCTCATTTTTCAAATTATTATATGATAGACTGTAAATATGTACCCATTTTTGTCTAGTTAAAGGTATTGCACATTCTGTCATTCGTATCTATAAATACTCTGTATCAATAAGACTCAGTTTTATTGCAAGGATCAACACCGTGGTATGAAAGATAAATTGATCATAAAGTACAAAAAGCAACAGTCATACTTTCACCGTCATGTATATTCAACTGAACCCAACAATACTTTAACTTTAAACTTCAAAGATCTAGGTTTTCTCTCAAACATGATTTAATTCCATTTAGTTTGTATAGCCTTCTCTAATACTATCATGAATGGTATCTTCAGACAATAGGTATATATATGCAATAGTTGATATAAACTAAATTAGTCTTCACGCAAGTGCAATACAGGGAGTGATTGCTCGTATTCAATATAAATGTTTTTATTAATCCAAAAATCTCGTTCCATCCTCTAGGATCAATTTTAAAAAAAAGTAGTAACACAATTTTCTTTTCTTATTAATCATAAATGTAAAATAAACTTCAAGCAGTGTATTACATTTACGATTTTTAATTTTTAAAATACAAGTCTATAAAAATGAATTTGTAAGACATGCTTACATGAATAAAAGTATAATATTTTACTTTTAAAGCTTGCTTCTGCAACATAAGGCAAGCTAGAAATCGGGCTTAATGTGTTTTTCCTTTTTTTTCCTTTTCCCCCCTTAAGTTTTTTTTTCTTTGTATAGTTACTGACTTGAACAAGCTGAATAGAGTCCGGTTCCTTTCTGTAATAAATATTTAATATTCATAATAAGTGAACTTGCTATAAATAATTTGATTAATATAGAGTTGCATTCCAATAGTTACAGAAAAGCCAAGCATATAACTAAAATTTCAACTAAGACACCGCGGCTGTAAGCGAACGGACTCAAAAGAGAGGAGGTGAATAAAAAATTTACGTTTCCCATTGTGTATTTAGGAGAAAAGGAGCAAAGAGAGCAGGAAAAAAATACCGGTGGAGGTTTTAGTTTATTTTACCTATTAGGTTATTCTATTGCATATATTTGCTTTTTTTTACCATGTACAAGGAAAAAGAAATGAAATTCTTTACCGAGATAAAGTGTTACAAAATCCTGTATTATCCAGCTCCTTGATGATCGCAGCATAAATAATAAAATATCATTAAGTGTCACATTGAATTTGTGACACAGTAACCCTGTTACGGCATTAATATGTCTTTTATTTCATTTCATAAGAAATAATTCAGACTGGTGCTATTTATTTATTATTCTGTTACATGTTTTGTTTTCTTTCTATTGCATGTAGAGATTGGTTTAGTTTTGGTATAATGCTGAAACTATTTCGATTAGAGAGCAATTGGAGAAGGTATGTACTACCTCTGTGGTATTTCAATATGCAATACTGATACAAAAACGTTAACATTTGAAAAACCACTTGAATTATAACCATTTATTTAACTATTTTTGGCAAATAATTGTATAACTATGCTAAATAATACTTTTATTAACTTGAGTATGGAGTAACCATAGAGCCTTTTTTACACATTGAAAGATTAAAATCTTCGATAGATCATTTTAATATCCGATTGGAGGAATCAAAAGCCGAAAGGAACGACGTACCTGATTTTTGGATTTGATAGATCTATATATAAGCATGCTTCAAAACAATTCAAAAAAAAAATACTCTACATCTAAAAAATTATAATCTTTTAAACATTAACTCTAAATGGTTCAATTCAGCATTTCTTCTGCCGCTTTCCTTCTCGTTGGTCTTTTAGGTACAGCTTCTGCCGCTACCACTTGTACTGTTGCCACTTCTTCAGGTGATGCTGCCGCAAACATTGCGGCTGCTTTTGAAAGCTGTAAATCTGGAGGAACAGTTTCTTTTCCCGCAGGAAACACTTATACCCTTAATAGTATGGTAACCATTAGTGGATTGCAAGGAACCACTGTTGATTTTGCTGGCACAATCAACTTGGGAGGTTATAATACATCCCTCTCCGGTGGCTCTGCTTATTTGACCATTAAGGGCGATTCTATTACTTTTGCTGGTGGTGGAACCATTAACGGTAACGGTCAAGGCTGGTAAGTCATCATTATTTATTCTATCAACCAATCCATCTTTTTTTTTCCAAAACACTAAACAGATACATAGGTGGGACGCCAAGGATACCACTGCTCCTACAGTTTTGAGAATTACTGCCACCAACTCTGATTTCGGACACTTCACCATCAAGAACTCTCCTAGAGCTCACATGGGCATCACAAGCTGTGATAATGTCAACCTTCACGATGTCACTCTCAATACTCTTTCCACAAACAGCAACCTTCCCAAGAACACAGACGGTTTGGATGTTTCTTCCTCTACCAACATTGTCTTCCAAGATTCCGTTCTTACTATTGGTGATGATTGTACCGCCATTAACGGTGGTAAGTAGATAATGCCACGAAAATTGAGTTTAGCTTAATAATTAATAATATATTACATTAGGTGTTACCAACATCACTCTCTCCAACATTGATTGTACCAACGGTCACGGTTTCAGCGTTGGCTCACTTGGTAAGGCGGGAGCTACCCAATATGTTCAGACTGTTCGCGTTTTGAACAGTAAGTGTACCAATTGTCAAAACGGTGTTCGTATCAAGACCTGGCCTGGTGGAAAGGGTTCTGTTACCGATGTCAAGTACCAAGATGTTAACCTTGTCAACGTCGAGAACCCCGTCTTGATCACCACTCACTACTGTGATGACAACCAACTATCTTACTGTAACGGTAATGATGCTGACTCTTTGACCATTAGTGGTGTAACCATCGACAATGTCTATGGGTAAGTACATGATTGGATAATTATAAAGTACTGTCTCTTTATTTACACTTTTTTTTTTTTTTTTTAGTTCTGCCGCAAACAAGGCACTCCCAGTTTTCAGTGTCAATTGCTCTAGCAATGCTCACTGCTCTGACTTTACCGTTACCCAATTAAACGTCGCCAAAGCTGCCAAGTCCACCAGCAATGTGTGTGTCTACCTTGATGGTTCTAGCAGCATCCCTGCTTGTAGCGCCTAAATTTTTATACATACTATTTTACAAACCTTTTATGCACATTTTCAATAAATAATTTTACATTATTTGTTTATATCATTTAAATATGCCGGTGTCAAAATACTTCAAGCTCTCTATTTTCATTATTCCAATCTGAAGCATAGCTGAATGGATATCGACTAGTATAATACAGTCATTTCCTTGCCGCCATAAACCATACAGATCTGTATTTTGAACAGACAAAGAAAACTCCTAGACAGGAGCAAAATAGCCCAAGCTTAAGATATGATTTTTCTTTTTAAACCTCCCCCCTCCCCTGCCCTCTTCATATTCTTCCATAAACTATATCAAATTGTGCTATTTTCCAATTTCTCTTATTGTATTAAAATCTCTAGTTTCATACACTATGTTCAAACATAATGATAGATAGGTACTTTCATCCAGTTCTTACGTAAAAGGAATATCTAGAGATGAATAACTTGATTTTATTATCGTATTTACTTGTTTTCTTCTCTGTGTGTTGTTCGTGCATCTGCTTGAGATGTTGGGAATACTAATGATGGAATAATATAAATAGTTTAGAAAATTAACATTTATAAATTAAAAAAAAAAAAAAAAACTTACCAAGCATATCACAAATGTTAACATGGGATGGGCGAGAGGCGGTGAAAGTAACCAATTCAGCTATATATAAAAATAAAGATAAATATATACTTTTTTTTTTCGTTTATATCTAAATGAAAAATATTACCTATATCTTGACCAACTAAAGGTTTAAGACCCTTATACACGTTATCTGCCTTGTCTTTATCGCCATGGAAACGAACAGTTGAGAATTCTGTATTTACTAAACCAGGACAAATCTGGCTGACTCTAATAGGTGTATCAACCAACTCGTAAATCAAAGCTCTATTAATTGCATCAACAGCATGCTTCGATCCTTTTTGTACAAAATAAAAGTCAACACAATAACTTTGTTCATTTTAGTGCACTTTTACCACAATAAATACTTCCACCAGGATAACTCTGTTTTCCAGCAACCGAACCAATGTTTATAATATGACCTCTCTTATTTGCTTTCATTCCAGGCAAGATGGCCTGAGTAACAAAGACCAAACCTTTTACATTTGTTTCAAACATGGTATCAAAGGCGTCCTCTGTCACGTCCGCTAAATGATCCACGCCAATCACAAGTCCTGCATTGTTGACCAAAACGTCAATATCATTCTTTAATGGAAGTTTGGCGATGGCCTCATCAATGTTTGCCTTTTTTCGTACATCCAAACCAAATGTATGGATATGGATACCAGGATGGCTTTTGATAAGTTCGTCTTTGAGTGATTCTAATCTTTCCACACGTCGGGCAGCTAAAATCTGTTTTTATTTTATTTATTTTTTTTAAAAAAAAAATGTTCAAAGTCGTGGGAAATTATAATTGATAAATGGATATGTACTTACAAGATTGGAACCTTCTTTGGCAAATTCTCTTGCGCAAGCTTCTCCAATGCCAGCCGACGCGCCAGTGCTGTTGTGTTTATCGTTTTTGAGAAACAGAGGATATCAAGTTGTAAAAAAGTATGAAAAACTTACATAAATACGTTCTTTCCTTTCAAACGAGGATGATAAAATCTCTTTTGTAAAAGGTTGATATTACGAATAGATAATCTACTAAGCATATTTTGTGGTGATGGTCAGAAATAAAATAAAGAGAAAGAAGAAGAAGAAGAAAGGGTGAGAATAGATATAAAAGAGTTTAAAAGTCAGGAAAATTAACACTTCCACAAACTCTCCACAAACAGAAACTTTAGCGGATATTAAACTTGGATTTTTAGATCCTTCAAGAGAGAATATTAGTCATGTAAAGCACATTTATCACCTTTGATGCCATCCAATAGCAACAAGAAAATCCTTTTATTTGGGCACCGAAATACCAGGTCATATCATAGATTGATTCTGAGTGTCCTCACTATGGATCAAGTCAGAAACCGAAAAAGGGTGCAGAAAAGGATGAAGAAGAAACCCTATCAAAATTCGTGAAGCATTCATATTGTTGGAACCGGTGACTGAGAAAAGATGATCATCGAGGACCTACATTTAAACTATGATTGAGTGTCCATTAAAATATAATTTTCTGACTTATTAAACACCTCAATACATCATATTTAGTATAAATCATTGTCAAAATAGCAATTGAGCTCTTATAATTTTAAGAATGTGTTTGATTGGCCAAAAAAAAAAACTTGATTTTATACGCATAAGATGTATCAAATCGAATGACGTCAACCATCTTGATCGCGTTTTAAAAACCAATGAAAACATCAATAATAAACTCGCGTAATTTTATTTTTATTATCCTCTCTTCTTTTTACCACAGTTTTTATATTAGTCATGAGTGAAGAAACATTTCAAAAGGGTGTTGCCGCCCCCAAGGTCAAGCTTGACGGTAGCAATCTTCGTATCGCTATTGTTCACACACGTTGGAACTTTGCTTTGGTAGACCAACTCTATAAGAAGGTCTATGATACTCTTATTGAAAAATACAATGTTTCTCCCGAAAACGTCTATACTGTAAGTATACATAAGCGATAAGAGAGAAAGGGTAATAAAACGTATGTGTATGTTGTTAGGATACCGTCTCTGGTGCCTATGAACTTCCCATGGCCGCCAAGCAATTAATCGAGCTCTCCCAAGCCCAAGCCTCACAAACCGCCACCGACTTGCTCGGTTCCCCCGCACTGGGAAATAAGCCAAAGAAGACCGAGAAGAGACCCTTTGATGCAGTGATCTGTATTGGTCTTGTTATCAAGGGTGGAACCGCCCATTTTGAATATATCTGTGATGCTGTCACCCACGGTATCATGAAGGTCCAATTGGATACTGGTGTTCCCGTCATGTTTGGTGTCTTGACCTGTTATAACGATCAGCAGGCTATTGCTAGAGCTAGCACCGAGGAAGGTTTCCATCATGCCGAGGAGTGGGCTGCTGCTGCTATTGAATCAGGCTTGAGAAAGTATCAACAGCTTTAAAAAAAAAAGGACAATTTTTGTTTGTAATAAATAACTTGATGTAAAAAAAAAAAAAAAAAAAAAAAAAAAAACGAGTTTTCAATGGTGAAAGGAAACGAAAAAGGTGGTGGGATCAACTCTAAAAATGGCTATTTTCGAAATAAAAAAAAAGGAAGAAAGGGTATTTTTTTATGTATAAAAGAGGAGATTTTTTTTTTTTTCCTATATTAAAATGACTTTTCACCTTTTACGATGGTTATAAAACGCCAAAAAGGCTTTGTGAATAATATATCAAAGGAGATGGTTCATTAATTAAGAAAATTGAAATGATACCGACAACGTGCAGCACTTGAAGGGGAAGAGAAAGGGATTTGTCCTTTTTGCATTTATAAACCTATGTAATTGACAGAAAACAAAAGGGAGAACATGGCATTAAGTATATATTGGTTGACTTTAAGAATGGAAATGATTATTGGGAGTTCACACAGCTCCTTTACAATGACAATCACTATTTTAAATTATAGTGATGCTATTTTAATGAGTCCATTTAGGATTAATATATAGATTGTTTTGTATTTATTAGTACAAATAGAAGATATACTTTATCAAAGAAGCAAATACAATTAAACGAAAATATTTTTTATATATAGTAGAGCTATGAAAAAGGAAAGCCCTCTTTCCTGCATGGTCTCTTTACGCCACTTTAGAACAATACATTCTATTTATAGAATATCTGCGACCAATTTCAGGCATATGCCAAACAATATATTAAGCGCCCTTTTTTTAAAAAAAAATCATACCCAAGTATTGCTGCTGGGAGTACAATCTTGAACAGGGACGGATTACAAAGACACCTTTTTGACATGTATCAAGCATCATTTTTTATTGGTTAACTTTAAATGAAGTTAAGGATTCAAATCATTGTTCTCCTTCTCACGAAATCATTTCATGATGAAACGTTTTGCGTTTAGCATCTTGTGATTATACAAAGACAGCCATGCGATGTATGATCTTATGTTCTGTTTTTACCATACTATTTTTCTTGGAATATACTATTTTTGTAATTGAATTGAATTCAGGATAGATTCCTCCCCCTTGATTCAAATCGTTGTACAAGTAATAAGCTTTTTTTTTTTTTGTGAGATCCAGAATCACGATTATGCAAATTGACAAGCATACAGTGAAAACAGTAAATTTTGTCACTTTGAGAAAATTGAATGTCCGTAACCAAAAAATAAATGTCACTTTCTAAAAAATGCATGGCACCAAGCCAAAAATGATTATCTACGTGTAAAAAACCAGTTTTCTCAAAGTGACAAAATTTACGGTTTTCACTGTAATAAGGAAAAAGCAAAAAAAAAGAACCATTTCGTATTTTTTTTTTATTAATGAAAAAGAAAAAAAAAAAACGCTCTAATTTGATACTAAAAAAGTGGGTTGTTTTTTTATATACAGTTGAAAACCACAAGAAAAAAGTAAAGGGAAATAAACAAAGAAGAAGATAAATAATAATTGGAATAACAGGGCACACATAAATATCCAGAAGGGAACACAAGAAGATTATATACATCATTTTTATAACAAAAAAAAAAGAAAAAAGATGATATATAGTGGATATATGGTGAGTTATTACGATCAACGTATATGTATATATATAAAAAAAAAATAGCCTATTCTTTTTGTCTCTTCTACGTTTTTTTTTTCTGTCAATTCTAGGTACCAGATCCAGATATTTTTGATGCCTTCGGTCGCCCTCTTCCTCTAGTTGAACCTGAACCATTCCCTCTTCTTCTAGGTTTCTTCTTCTCTTCATTCTCTTCCGTGTCATCAAAGCCGTACAGGTTTTTAGAACGACGAGAGGCTCTTGTATCGGATGAATACATCTTCCATTCACCCACCAAACCTTCCCTCACGTCATCACGGGTGATCCATTCTAGTATTTCAGAGGCGGCGGCTCTATCCTGTGGCCTTGTCTTTAAGCATTTCAGTAACAGCTGTCGACTTAGCTCACCATGCACTTCACCTTCAAGGGCGCGCTGGATACGATAATCGTCTTCGGCGACGTATCGAAGTCCCTGAAGGTCTGTATCAAGAATGCCACGCCAGGGCTCGGTATCGGTAAATACCTTCCAGATCATCACACCAATCGAATACATGTCCTCGGCTTGGGGATGAATCAACCAGGATAACACTTGATTATCTGATCTTGTCTTTGGTAATGTTTGAATTGATCTAATTTCACATTTCAGGAATTTATTAATATACAATCATTATTTCTCTCTCTTTTTTTTTTTTTTTTTTTTTTTTACCTATACATTCGATAACCGTGATCTGGTTTACCTTTCACCCAAGGTAATGACTCACACCAACTATCCAACTCCTCCTTCGTCTCTGGCACGACATCACCATCATACTCCCACTCTGCACGAGGCACATCCACAAACCAATCGCGCACATCCTGTGCCTCACAAAAGACGGCCTTTCCAAAATCAATCAGATAGAGACAGACCTTCTCGCTTCCATCCTCCAGTTGCTGACCGTCAATTGTGTTGACCATGATATTCACCTCTGAGAGATCCCTGTGAGCGAGGCCAGCCTCATGGATTGTCCTCATGCAAATCAGCATTTGATGAATCACGTCATATTTTTGATAGGCTGTCAGTCGATGATGGGAATGGACGTGTGTGTATTGTTTTAGTGTGGTTTGGTATCTTTCCATTGATAATCCGGCGACATCTCCATTATCGTTATATAATACGTCTTTCATTTGTGCCATGTGTGGTAAATTCTTTAGCTTCCTGTATACATATGGTTAAATAAGATGATGTGCCTATACTCTTTAAACTTACATTAGACATGCTACTTCTGTGATACGTTGATACATGGTCATTTGTCTAAATGCCTGCACCACAATATTATCAAAGAAATACACGCGCTTGAAGAACCCTTCTGAATTGGGTTGATTCCAATTGATATTACCATGAGATGTTATATTACGAATAACAACACCTTTACTTTGACACACTATTTTGTTTTGTTTAGAATAAACAGACGCACATATAACGATATTTTTTCTTTTTACCATTAAAAAGCTTTTTCCATACATCATGTGAAATTTCTCTTGTCCCCAGAAACTCTGTATTTGATACAATATCCGGTTCCTTCTTTATTTCCTCCGGTATGGCAGCCTCGACCTTTGGACTCTCCTCCATATTCTTCTCATCATCCGAACCCTCATCCACCTCCATCGCCTCCTCTTCCTTTGTCAATGGACGTTGAATGGGCTGCGGTGCCACCGGCTGAGACACACTGGCCTCCTCTGGCAGACCCAATATCTGTCGCACAATCTTTTTCAGCATCCGTTTCGTATTCGAGTTGTGATGGTTGCTCTTGTCATCGGTGGCCATCTTGGAGGTGGCAAACATGCGTCTAAAGTAATCGCGTTCGATGGTCTCATTGACCTCAAAGGTGATCTTGTTTACCATGCGAAGTGGGCGCAGATGGATCCATGCCTTGGGTGCAAAATCGTCGGTGCATTCATTGATCTGGTCAATGTCAAACAAATCACTGGCCGGGTAGGCGAGGATCATGTCGGTCTCGATACGGATCACCTTGGTCGAGCGTGTGCGGTTGATTTTTGTATTGTAAAAGATGGCGAGCACGCCCTGGGATCGGATCTGGCGGAGCAAGGTGCGGTTTTTGGCAATGTAAAAACGAGGCACGATCGAGTGGTTACCCGTGAGATCAGATTTCATGCGCTCAATGGCTTGGAAGAAGGGGCCGTTGAGTTGGAGGTATAAGAGCTTTTCGTTGGTGAGACCCTTGGGTTTTCGTCCTTTGGGTTCAAAGGGTGAAAGTGCAGAAATGGCATAAACAGTACTAGAAAGAAGAGAGGATTTAATCAATTTTCTTTTTTTTTTTTTTTCTTTTTTATTTTTACCTTGAAGGTGAAAAGACTTGTTGTAAAGGAGGATAAGAAAAATCCCCTTCTTCAGGTAATGTATTTGCAGGATCAAATCTAAAATCATGAGAATTAGCCGGTTGTTGTTGTTGTTTCCGACTTGATAAAAGAATGGGATCAATAACTCATTAAAAAAAGACATGTCTTTTTTCCTTTTTTTTTTTTTTTTTTTTACCTAATCTGTCTCTTAATATCAATCACAATCTTTGTAAAAAGCTTATCCAAATTATCCGCATGTTTAGGAATCGTACCCGCATTACGATGAAACGCTTTTGCATTTTTCCAAATCAACTGCATGTCCTTTTCAAAACGAGCAAACTTTGTATATTTGCCCTCCCACACATTGACCTCAATGGTATGAAAATCCATTGGATGCTTTACCTCTTGGTGATATAAAAACGCCGTATCGGGTACAGGCTGAATAAAGGGCCAACAGTCTGGGGTGGATAATAGCATATTGATGATGAAGCGGTATACACGAAGGAAGAGTCGGGTGACATTCTGTGGTGGCTCGTATCGCACGTGCGAGAGGTCGATGCGATTCTTGCTGTTATCGAGTTGGTCCTCGCTGGCGGGTTCCCGTGCGGATGGTAAAGTGTGAATCACAATGTTTTTGCTACGTAGTCCGGATACAATCATACGTTGCAGGGCGACAAGATCACCATTGGAGATCTGGGATCCTAGTGTCTGAGAGACCTCCTTATCGCCCGATGTCCCTAGCACCATGGTGGTAATCAATTGCATGGCTGCAGCGGGGAGCACCTGCTGTGAATCTGTGGGTAAAGGATCTTCAATATCGACACTGGGTAGATCATCAATGGAGATAAAGACACCCAATGTGCGAAGTGTAGCCACTGTCAACCGACGCAAGTTGGCAACGTCTAAATCGGGTTTCATTGGGTCCTTTGGATCATCCATCATGGGTGAATCCATGCTCTCCATATGCTTTGTAAAATGAAGACGAAGTTGGGGTCTTGGTGGAATGGGTTTATAAGTACGAATTGGCGCCAACGGTAAATGGTGGTGTTGTTGTTGTTGTTGTTGTTGTTGTTGTTGATGCTGCGGTGGTGGCGGAGAGGGAGATATAGAGATGATGGATGATGCCTGTACTGGTGATGACGAAGCAGGTGGATTATTTGAATAAATGGATGGTAATGTCATTGAAATAGAAGGTAAGGTCTGCCTCTGTTGTTGTTGCTGTTGTTGAATAGAAGAAGGGGAAGGAGAGGAGGAATAGAAGCTTGGTGTATCATGATGCATCATCAGTGTATCTCTTCCAAGTATCTCAGAAACACTTGACTCGTTGCTCATTGAATGTGACCTTTTCTGACGGAGCGCGTCTTCACTTCTTTGAGGGGAGACCAATACATTTATACTATTTTTATCTAATGAAATAACAAACAAACAAATGGATATATTAATCAATAATATGCAAATTTATGAATCATCATTTTAATTAAAAAACCTTTTTGTTGCTGCTGTAATTGCTGGTGAGGATGTTGCTGCTGCGGCCGCGGTGGGGGAGGCAATGGCCGTGGTGATAGTTGTGAAGAGGATGGTTGTTGCTGCTGTTGCTGTGGAGTAGGAGGCTGCTGTTGTTGTTGTTGTTGTGGTTGTGATGGTGGCTGCTGTTGCTGAGATTGATGCTCTTGCTTATCTTGCTGTTCTTGTTGTTGCTGTAAAGCAAGACTCTCACGAAACAATTTATCCACCAAGTCTTCCTCGTCTGGTATATCAGGTGAATTGTTGGATTGATTAAAGTCAGCAAACGATGGAGAGCCATTTGAATCCTCTATTAACGGATCGAGTGAATTCAGCTTCCACAACAGGCTCATGTTGTCCACAAAGCCGTTATTATCTCGTAAAGGCCAGTTGTCCATTATGAAAAAGTAAACAAAGAGAGATGTTGACTAGCGAAGAAGAAGTGAAAAAGAGAGAGAGAAGAAAAAAAAAGTAGATTTGATCACAACTCTTTTTTTTCTTTTTTCTTTTTATTTTGTTTCCTTTTCTTTTTTGTTGATATGTTATTGTTGCTTCTTCTTCTCTTTTTTTTTTTTTATTCAACAAAAAAAAAAAAAAGTCCTTTGTTATTTATTGTCCAAAAAGTCTGTACTTCCTTTACTTGTGTAATAATAAAATAAAAAAGAGAAAAGAATATTTATGAAAAAAACTATTTTAGAAAAAAAATTCTGTTGTTTATCTTTAAAGAGAGAGAGAGAGAGTCCGCACTCATACACTCAGCCCGCACATTACAAGTTCAAAAACCATACAAAATGATCAATTCAATTCACACTCCGACATAAATTATTTTGGGTGACAGTCCAAAATAATTGACGTCATTCAATTGGAATTCAAGTCAATTTTGAATCAAGGAAGCTGCAAAAGCAGGATCTTCAATAGGTGAAAGGGTTGCAAACCGGGAGCTACATTGAATCACTAACTGAATAATGCATCAAATACCTCAAGTGATTAAAATAATGTCAAAATGAATCATCCCAAGGTGGATGTCCCTTTGGAAATCCACCACAAAAGCAGCAAGCAGACCATGAGAGGAGAAGTGCTATTTTTCGCTTATATCTACCAATATATACTACTGGAAAATCATTGTAGACTTTGACAATTGAGGAAAGGAATTGGAAAATATACCTAGAATACTCATAGATGGAATATAACAACATAGTCATTTATAACATAAAAACGTATTGAAAAAAAAAAAAAAATAAGGAACCTAAAAGGCTATTGTCACACTAGCTTTAAAAAACAAACGAATGATCTCTCTCTTACTTCTTGATTGTAAAGGGACGGGAATACACAAATACAGAAAGTAAAATCCAGAATGATTGTTATTACCTTTTAGTATATTTGTTTTGACGTTCTGACTTGGGATCAGTCCTCGTATATTACGGATTCAAAAGGAATTGTAATGTGATGTAAGCACAGCATCAATCACATGCTTGCTAAA
The DNA here is from genome assembly GCA_025399235.1 of Backusella circina FSU 941. NCBI lineage: Eukaryota > Fungi > Mucoromycota > Mucoromycetes > Mucorales > Backusellaceae > Backusella > Backusella circina. Next base: position 30,279 of record MU622444.1, read on the forward strand.
GGCTCCACAATGAATATATACTTTCACTCATTTATGGAATTAAACGCATTTTTTTAATTAAAAATTGTAGTTTTGACAGGAGCAATAAAAAAAAGGAAAAAAACGTTTTTTTTTTATTATTATAAAAATAAATAAATAATAAAATATAAAATATGGAAAAATAGAAGCCATGGAGAGGAAAAGGAGAGTTTGAAGAAGTAAAGAGATGATAAAGTGACACTTTGCAGATTTTATCTTGGACGCATGAAAATGAAAAAGACGCTTTGTTTAAAGCTCAGCCATTCTCCTATTTTTTTTTTTTTTATAACAATCTAAAATAAAGGTCAAATCCTCCTCCCCTTGGTTCCCTTTTTATTTTATTATTTCTAGTTTTTTTTTTATATTTCATCATTCTATTTTCTTTATTTTTATTCATTTCATTTTGTTATGACTGAGAATACAGAACAATCAAATATCATATCTCAAGTTGCATGTTTTGAACAAGGTACAAATGATTTTTACTTATTTAAACATCATCTGTTTTTAACAGTATCCAAATTAGACTTTAATTTAGCCTCAGATCATTATATATCGCTGGTACGATCACCTAGAATTGATACTATTGCAAAGCATAAATCAAAACAACAGACGCACAATGCTGTTTCAAGAGTAAATATATAGACTATATATATATATATACGTAAATCAATCCATTATTCATCACAATCTCTGTCTTTTTGCATAATAGTCTTTGAGAGCATTTTTTCAAAAACTAAGAGGTGTAAGTTCTTGTTTTTTTGTTTTTTTTTGTTTCTTTATTATAAATGATGAATAATCAAATGACTTAATTTTTTTTTATATTATTATTCCAAAAGGCAACAAATCACGAAACAGTTCATGCAACTGTCCTAGAATCTCCTGTGTTGAGCACAGAAGACTCGTCGTATTCCAAACCAGCTGTCATCAGTCAACGGTCAAAGAGACGGAAACAAGTCACATTATTAAAGCAACCCCCTTCATCGAATAATAAACCATTCAGGGTCAAAGCATATCGCCATACACTTGATCTTAGTTGTACCTTTCTCGGAGAGGACGATTTTGTATTGAGAAGGGCTAATAGCTTAGGCACAAAGGAGAGTAGAAGATCCAATAGTATGGATTCAATCTATAGTTCCTTTACGTCCTCTGCTAGCTCTAGCAATAGCTCAGAACATCATCATCATCATCAGGGGAATCAGGAAAATATGGTTCGATCGGATTATACCTTACAGGAGAGTCTGTGGAATCAAGACGATACTGTATGTACTAAAGAAGAGACTGCTCAGTGGCTTGGTACAAAGTAAATAACTTTTGCATAATACATATGTATTATTATTTATTTATATTACTTTTTTTTTTTTTTCTTTTTTTCCTAACATTAGTGACCCAACACATGCACGTGTCTTGATTCTTTATATGCAAAATTTTAATTTTGAAGGTCAACCTCTAGACGAGGCCTTTCGCACACTATGTGGCAAGCTCTATTTCAAGGCAGAGTCCCAGCAATTGGACCGTATCGTTGAGTCCTTTGCAAAGCGCTATTTTGAATGTAATCCCACCACCATCCTGCGATGTGTGGATGTGGTCTATGCGATTGCCTACTCGTTGCTACTACTGAATACCGATTTTTATGTCCAGAATTGGGCAAATAAAATGACACGCCAGAGTTTTGTAAAGAATACCATGGCCACCATCTCTTCATTGGTCTTTCCTGCATCCTTCGAGCGTCGGGAGAGTACAAGCAGCAATGCATCAAGCGCGCCATCTTCTCCTGTTGATTCCATCTCGCCGCCAAGTGTGTTGGGAAGTATCAAGAGTGATATCGAGTCCCCTTTGTCGACATCGTCCTCTTCAGGTGCGAGTGGTGTGATGCATGCCATACGCTCTAATATGTCTTGGAAGCATTCAATCGGTGAACATACACTCACTAAGAGCCAACGTCATTGGCTGATAGAAATTGAAAACTTGCTCAAGGTAAAGCACCTCATTTTATTTTTATATTTTTTGTTAAAGTGAAAAAAAAAAAAGTATATAAATATATAAAATAAGGAGGAATTACTTTATGATAGTAAAAAAAAAAAGAAAAAAAAGAGTATTAATTAAAAATATATAATATGTAGGATATTTATACAACAGTCAAAGCACACCGCATAGACCAAGCTCAAATAACTGAACCTAACGAAAACCAATTACTTAAAAGATCGCGCACATTACCCAAAAATGAACAAGAAGCCCACCGACATCGCATGATCCGAAGAAGCCGTGGTCAATCCGTCCTCAACACCATCCCAGGCTCGGGCGGTCTCTTACTGGATACGTTGGCATCCCGTAGAAAGTCAGTTGAATTCTCTCACTTGCCTCCATCACCACCCACCATCATGACGGACAACAGTAACCCTTGTTTCTACAAACATGGTCTGGTGATGCGCAAACATGTCCTGGAGAGTAATGATAAGCGTGCCCGTCACCGACAATGGCAGCTCTGTTACCTCGTCATGAATAAGACGGAACTTATCATGTATCGCCCCATGCAACAGGAGCAATTGCAGAGATCCTCCACTACCACCACCAGTGGTAAGACAAGACGCCGACGAAGCATGATGCTCTGGAACCCCAGCGTCTACTCTAGCTTCTCGCTCCAGGACATTGTCGGGCAGAATAGTAACTTTGATTGGCAGGCCGATCTGGATGCCCCACCCCTGACCAGCATCAACATGAACCACGCCTATGCCAGCGCCATCAAGGCGCCCGGATGGAACGCACAACGGCCTCATGTGTTTCGTCTCGAGACAGGGGAGGGCGGACACTGGCTCTTTGAGGGCACCGATATGTTTGCGGTGCAAGCATGGGTAGAGGCCGCCAACTCTACCGCCGCCAAGATCAGCAAGGGACCTCTTCCTGGTGCGGTCAGTAACGTTGATTATGGCTGGGGCGCCAAATGGGACGTCTGTCACCCAACCGAGGTTGAAGTCCCCATCTGGTATCCACCCACACCCTGTATGATTTCGAGTCATCTGGATGCTGCTGAGCAGTATCAAGATATCTTGGATCAAATACAAACGGCCAGTCAGGAATTGGATTCGCATCGTGCGTTAAAATTGGATCAAGATAAAAAAGTAAATAGATGGCCATTTTTGACAACAAAAAGTTGATATTGAAACTCTTTTTTTTTTTTTTTTTTTTTTTTTTTTTTAAAAACCCCCCTTTTTTTTTTTTTTTTTTTAAAAAAAAAAAAAAAAAAAAAACCAAAAAAAATTTTTAAAAAAAAAAAAAAAAAAAAAAAAAAAAATTTTATTTTTTCTACACTTTATAAATTTTTGACTGTAAAATGCGGGAGCCCAATCTTAAACCTTTCAAACTCTTTTTTTTTTTTTTTTTTTTTTTTTAAAAAAAAAAAAATAACAAACAGCCATAATAACTATTTAAATCAAAATAATAATAAAAAAAAAAATACTTTATAATAATAATAAAAAAAAGGATCTTTTGTATATATATCATTTTTATAAAATAATAAAAAAAAGAGTACTAATAAGAAAGGGGGAAAGTTGTACAAGAAAGAATAAAGTAGGGGCAGCACATGTAGATGCACCAGAAATGTGCAGCTTCCCATACTTTCCAATCGTATCGTCTGGAAAGGGAGCAGATTGAGAAGGCTTTGCACTTGAGGCTAAGGATGAGCTTGAACCCAATTGAGTATGCGTTGGATAATGAGTAAAAACAAAGGTGGTGGGTGAGGCAGAGAAGGACATGGTTCCATTGTAAGATGCAAATGAGGTTGGCATAATACTACTTGTTGTTGTTGCTATTGTAGTTGTTGTGTTTGTGCTGGTGGTGGTTTGCTGTGCTTGGATGCCACTCATTATTATTAATAGTAGGGAAGTTATAAGAATATGCATTTTAGGCTCCAATACAGCATTATGAACAGAAAAAAATAAAAAAAGAGAAAGAAAACAATCAAAATAAATAATAATAATAAAGATATAGAAAAAAAAAAAGTTAAAAATAAGGGAGATTTAAGGATTATAGAAGAAAGGAGTTGCTTTTTTCTTTTAAAAGGGGTTATTGTTTGTTAGTTTTGGTTTTTCAACATTGCCAACTCCCTTTGTAGTTCTTCTTTTTCATGCATTGATCTTATTTCCTTTTCTCGAAGTCGATCAATATATTCCACAGCTACAAAATAGATATATAATAAATAACAAATAAACGGACTTTATTATTACGATATTACCTTTGCTTAATATTTCCCATTTACTTGATTTCAAACTCTTATCCATTGGCAAAAGATCACGCAAATCATCAAACAGATCCTTCATCTCTTTACGTCTCTTTCTCTCTGCCAACTTGTGACTGATCCGTAACTCGGGTGATCGAGAATAAGATCCATGTGTGCTATGACGTCTTTCATTGGAAGATATCGAATGACGACGTTGCATATCCTCTTCTTGCTGTTCGATTCTATCCGTTTGCTGGGTGATGTATGCAATAGAGGGTAGACTCTCTCGTCTCCAACTGGGACGGCCCGTCAGATCAGGCCGATGATCCAAGGGAGAAGGTCTGAATGAGACAGGGGAAGGGGATCTCGAACTTTGTTGTGAACCTGCAGGACTTTGATACAGGGTGTCTGGATCTTGACGTGTACTGTAAGGATTCGAGAGTAGCATGTCCATTTTGTAAAGTGCAAATCAAAAAATAAAATAAAAAAAGATGAAGAAGCCAATGCAACTAAATGTTGAAAAAAAAAGAGAAAAAAAAAGAGAGATGCAGAAAAAAAAAAAAATAAAAACGAAAATAATAATAAATGGTGGATTCTCTATGGACGAATCACAACACGTGTTTTTAATTCTATTTTCTCTCTCTTTCACATTTATGCTTTTTTGCAAGTAGAAAAAAATATATAAACCAATCAAATAATAGAAAAAGAAGAGCTTAGCTGCTGAGTTGGGTTGTTTCCAATCATCTTTGATTCTTCACGTTGAGACTATACGCATGATTGGTTGATTTGATTTTAATAAAGGGTATTTTTGGCAGGTTATAATGGTATTACTGCTTTACTTTGTGATCTCTTTTGAAAACGATATCCAGTACGATTCATCACACTTGGACAAACAACCTTATAGTAAAGAGTTATTATCAATATCAAAAAGGTTTAATAGAGTAAAAGATACTTGATTGCAATTGATTTGTCTGTGTTTTAATCTTAAATATACAGATGGAAATAAACAACATTCTCTGTAGATTTATATACATTTTTTTTTTGATTTAATCATTATTATTGTCATTTCATTTACCCAGGTTTCGTGTGCTTGATCTAGTTCTTCTTCTTGTGACCGACTGATCCTTCTCTTCCTCGACTTTAGATGCTGCGATACCCTTCGAACCTTTTTCTTCTTCTTCCTTGATTTTAGGTTTTTTATTATTCTCCGAATCTCCTTTCTCTTCTTCTTCCTTTTCAGCCTGTACAACAGTACGTTTCCTACGCACCTGTCCTCCCATAGTAACCGACTTCTTTTCAAACTTCACCCCGACCCTCTTGGGCTTTATGTGTGGTTTCCGCAGTATCTGCTTGGCAGGATCGATCGCTGACGTCCTCCCACCCACCGTCGTAAACTCCAACTGTACCCCATTTGGCAAAACGCCCTTTCCGAATCCCTTGCCCTTATTCCAGCGGTACTTCATCAGCCAATCATCGGGGAACTGCGACTCGTCCGCCTCGACCTTGACCGCCAACGCACAGACAGACCTGGTCCTCTCATAGATGCCCATCAGCTCGTCCTCCCGTAGCGTATTGGTATACTCGCCCGGATGCACCTTGGCCTGGTACAGAATCTCATCTGCCACCCAATTCCCCACGCCTGCCGAAAAGGACTGATCTAGCAGCAGTGATTTGATGGGCACTGCGCGTCGGCTCACACGCCGGCAGAAATCCTCATACGTTGGCATGTCGAGAACAGGATCAAAGCCGAGCTTACTAATCGGTTCGCATAGGAGCGGGTCCCCGTTGACCAGAATGAGTTTACCTAATCGACGTGGGTCTTTGAACCCAAAATGGATCGTGTTGTCAGTTTTTGGGTCCTGGAAGGTCATTTGGAATTTCCAGAAACGAGGTGGCCATACTTCCTCTTCATGCTTGAACTATATATATATTAGTATGTAAAAAAAAAAAAAAAGCGATATTCATGTATATCCATTACCCGGATACCACCTGTCATACCAAGATGTGCTACCAAATGTGGCTCTGTATCAAATACTGAAATGCCATATGTTTAATATTGTGCTTATGTGTGTATTCGTATTGCTTACATAATATAAAATATTTTCCTCTTCTCTTTGTATCCACCAATGTTTTATTTAATAACATTTTTTTAAACTCTTCTGCTTCTTGATTCACAAATATTCTATTGTCTGGCTGCTACTTTTGCTGTAGGTTGAGTAAACAAGCGAAAAAAAAAGAGAGAGCGTTTCTAGTACTTACTACTTGCATGTCAATAATCTTGTAATCAATAAGTTGTCTGTGAATGCGAAGACGAGCACGTTCTACCTTTGTTTTATTTTGTTAGTACATGTAGACCTGTAATATATGTATATTTCGCTTTACCTCTGCAATTTCTGGCATTTCGTTCTATTAATAATAAAAGCAAAAGAGAGGTATTTTTTTTTTTTTTGGCATTGACTATCTTTATTTGTATGTGTTTAAAACGCCACTTAAATGTCGAGATATGGCTATATTCTCCCTGATCTTTCGTATTTTTTTTTTGGACATTTTCAATTTCAATTTCAGACGTTTACAAAAAAAATTTCAAAAGGTATCCTTTTTTTATTGGACAGAGTTATTTTTAATTTCAGACAATCTTCATACTAAATTAGGATGAAAATACTTGATTTCTATTGGTTTACTCAAATATAAAACGGAAAAAAAATTTGTTTTGATTTAATTTTCTTTTCTTTTCTTTTCATCCTTTTCGCTTTTTAGCGAATCTTCTCGCTTTTTAGCGAATCTTCTCGCTTTTTAGCGAATCTTCTCGCTTTTTAGCGAATCTTCTCGCTTTTTAGCGACCCTTTATTAATGAAAATGAAAATGAAAATAAAAATATAAAAGCAATATTGACTAAAGAATCTGGTGCGCACACAGAGAGATAAATGCAAGCAGCTATGACCATGTTAAGCGCCTCTGTGGGGCTGGATCGTACATTACGTGCCCATCTTTCTTCAGAATAGGACGACTCTGACGATGAACCTGGTGAACGCACACAATCCATTTAAAATAACAAAAATAAAAAAGAGAGGGTTTTTTTTTTTCTTTTTTTCTTTTTGAGGTGCAGTCATTAAATTTTTGTATTCGTAAGCAGGGTACGCGTGTTTCAATATCTCAATTCGTGACTGCAAAATTGTCGAGTATTTAGACATTCGTAAAAAATGAACGCGTTATTTTAAATCCAAAATTCGAGTTTCTTTTTTTTTGTCAAAAAATTACTGTATAAACAGAATGTCCACTCCATCAGTAAATCCAAAATTCTGTAATAAATGCAATAAGCCACGTTGCCAGGTTATGATCACTGGGCAGGAGCTCGAAGAAAAAAGCGATTCAAATGTATTCAACCTCTTAAAGCATCACTTGAAGCCTGTTGGTCTTATTCATGTCGCGAAAAAACAGTTGCATCGGTATTTATCCTGGCTCCAACTCCAAATTTAACACATTGAGTTAATTTTTTTTTCTGCGCACTGTATCTACTAGTTGTGGCTTTCTTCATTTTGATTCTCATGTAAATGCTTCTGTTTTCTTCAATCTTTACACGGCCACTACAGCGTCTCTTGGAAACTTTGAAATTCAGGTGCAACCAGCCAAACAACGGTTGTCTGGCAATGAAGTCATTTATAGTCAGCAATCTCTCTCTTTCAATCCATCAAGTACGTCAACAGCACCACCATTAATTCCTGCCTCAACAGTACAAACTCCTACATTAGTTCCTGCACCGCACTCACTCGATGCTGAACCATCATCACCCCGTCCTGTCACTACACGTGAGACAACAGCTATTGATGAATCGACAACCTCAGGATGGAAAAGGTTTGTGGTTAGCTGAATACATATTTTTTCTAAAACTAACAGTCTTTTTTTTTTCAAAAAAAAAGAAAACAAGAGGAATCTTATTTTTTATTGCTTGAGGACATACGAAAAAAACGGGCTAAGATGGATGAATTACAAAAGGAGCTTGCAAAAATGGAAGAGCAAGAGACTCTCATGAAAAAGATTCTTGATCTTTAATCAGCCACTCTGCAACACATCTTCAACTCGTTTTTTTTTACCAATTTATGATACCTTTTCTCTGTTCTGTATTATTCTCTATATTTACCTTATTCGGAGAAATGCAAAATAAGTAACGAACTTTATTACAAGTAAAAAAAAAATAACTCCCCAGATCTAAACTACTGCTAATTCACTGCTTTATATATGAGTCTTCCACCTAAAACCAATCCCAGTGAACATTTGTGCTAAAGTAGCCGTGTGAGAGAGCTAACAATAAAGTAATGTTTTTTTTTTCATAAAGAGTAGATCAAGCCCTTTGATTTAACTATCAGATTTGTGTAAATACAAAAAGTAAATGAAATACAAACATTAAAGAAATATGGTGGAGTTTTAGAAGTATCACTGTTATTAGGGGTGAGATTTTGTCTAAGACTATTGTATTGACTCAGTGAGTGAATCCAACATTTGTATCCAGAGTGATGCAAGTTATGTATGAAACTGGGTTAGAGACTAGATCAGAGACCTGCCTTAACTTAATACGATGTAATATGGTATAAAGATAGATCTAAGACATGAAGGGTAGATCTATCTTTATACCAAAACAAAGAGTAGCCTTACACACACTTATATTTTGGCTTGTAAATCATAGTATTCTGAAACCATACAGACAACTCTACCTATAACTTAATATTATAGGGTACTGATGAATAATGATCTGTTCTTTGTTTCATACCATAGCTACTCAAGAATTTTTCTTTTTTATATTTGAGTAAACCTGATGTGCACATGCAGTCATTTTCGCAAATAGCTTTATAGTCTTGATTGGATTGTACATGTTTCCTGTATCAGAACATATAAACCAATCAGTCATTCTTTAATCATCGATTAGCCGATTCGTCACTACACATCTTATCGTGAATCAATAATTAACAGAACATTATTTGATCGGTCTCATGTTTCTAATAGTTACATTTTGCTATTGAATCATCATATAAATCAGATATCGGTTAATCCAAGAACCGCTCTGCCCACATATAAAACTATAATTTTCATCTTAAATAAAAAAGGACGATTAACGTTCTAACCTTCAAGTTGTATTTGCCCTTTCAGATACATCAAACCCAATAGAAATCAAGTATCCTAGGCCTTAAAAATAAGAGAGTTTTTGTAATAAAAGTCATGTATTTGGACAATGGACACAACATGCAGAATACCTCAGGTATTTCTTCTGTCCAGTGATTTTTGTGTGGAGGAGCAAAAAAATACCTAAAAGATGAGATATTATTGGCTTAAATTTAGTTCCAACTATAAAGTTTTTTTGGACACGATCGGACACAGAGGCCATATACTGTATTTAAAAAGCAAGGCTAGTCCGGTGAAAATGTTAGCCCATATAAGAAAATTCTAATAAAGTGCGGTCTATTCCGGGGAGATCATTTTCTCTAGTAGTAGAGTCCGGTGTATTCAGTAGTTACATTTAAACTCATTTGATTTGACTTGAAAGACTAACTGATTTCCTTTTATAACCGAAAAAATAGTTAGCCGTGTAAATGATCCTCTGATGCAAAGATATCATATGCACTCATTTAGTAGTCTCACTCTCTTTTAATATCTGCTTTATTCTGATAAAGAGTAAACTCTTGATGTGCAGCTTTCTATTCTAAACATGTAGTATAGGCCTTCATTTATATACAATATAAATATATACATTATCGACTTTGTTCAGAATGACCATCAGGGTAAACCTATTCAATCCCAGCCATTTTCTCATTAAAATTGTCACGCGGTATTGATATGATGGCTTTGCATGAATAAACCCCACTTTGATAAGAACCAACCACGGGGTTTGTTATTATTATTTTCTTTTTCCTTTCTTTTATTATTATTATTTTATCATGGATACAAATAATCACAACGTATTACAGTTTGTATCTGCTGCTGCTCAAGTTGTAAAGTATATTACAATACAAATATATTACCACTAAAACCAACAGGCACTCTTTCTATTTATTATAGTTTGAAAGTCAAGAAGGTTTAGGAGGAGGAGAGAGTGAAAAAGGTAAAAACAACAAGTCAGACTACATTGCAAAAAAAAAAAAAAAAAAAAAAAAAAACTTACTTTGTTTATTGTTGGTTAGCATCCGAAGGTAATTCAAAGCATTTCATTTTGATAAAAAAAAAAAAGGAGAAAAGACTCATCAAACCCAAGATTATAATGCATGGGACATTGCAGATGCGGATGAAGAGACCGCACTACGAACAAGTGGCATCATGTTTGAAAAACCAGAACACATTCAAGCGCTCCTTGCAGAGGCAACCGGTTTAGAAATGATGCAAGACTCAGTCAAGGAACAAGTGACCGAACCACCTGTGATATCCAATACGGATGATAGATTAAGGGCAGTGTTTCAACTGTCATCGAATGAAAAGTTAATAAATGGTAAAAAGTCACTTTTTATCTATTAAAAAAAAGAAAAAAAAAAAAAGCTCATATCAAATATGTATAGAATGGCCCTGTTACATTGTACAGTCTGCTATTGTGCCTGGCATCATGTATTTAACCGATCATCATGTCTGTTTTTATGCTTCGATACCAAAGAACCAAGTAAAGTGAACAAACGAGTAACAAAAAAGCCCTATTCCACTAAAAAACAAAGAATAGGTTGGATTTCATAAAAATGGTCATCTCTTATTAAAGAAATCTGGAAACAACTACGAACGCTACTATTTCGAACTCAAAGACGATGTATTAACATGGTACGAGAATTCATCCGATCATTATTCACCGCTGGGCAAAATAGACCTGAAGTATGTATTGACGGTGCGTAAATCCAAAAAGAAGAAGTATGGGATACGCATTGTGACCATGAATAAGGCATGGCATTTACAAGCTGATACGGATGCCGCAGTGATAGAATGGTAACGACGAGGAATTTATTTATTGTTGTTGATGCTTATCTCTATCTGCCTATTGTAGGACAAATACGTTACAAAAGGCCATTTTTAGAGCAAAAAACAATGGCACCAGTTTAAAAATAACATTGCCTTTTGAAAACATATTGGATATGGAACAGACAGAGGCGTTTGAATTTCAAAAGTTTTTAAAGATCAGGGCGGTTGGTATTGATGATAGTTTTGTGGTAGATGAGGTTGGTTTACAAACACACACAAAGATATGATGTTTATATAGGAAAAAAGATGTATTTTTTACTTATATGTATATACAGTATTACTTTGCTTATTTCTCAGATATTCAAAGTACATTTGAGGCATTACAAGTAGCATGGGAAAAACATCCCTCTTCCCCTAATAAAGCAACAACAACAACAACAACAACAACCGCCAAGGACGATGAAGATAATAGTAATGATGAATCACCCACCTTATCCATCTCAGACCTCTATGATATCACACCATCGGCAAGACCACCCAGTCGAATGAATTCCGTTGTAGCAAATGCACTTGCTGTGCCTGGTGCCATCAAGGATCTTATCTATCCATCCAATTCAACTAGCAGTAGTAAATCAAGTCAACAGAAACCCACCAATAATAATAATAACAGTTCCAGTTCAGAGGATGAGGACGATGATAATACAAGTTGGTTGAGTGGTAAAAGTAAATCTGGTATGAAATTGGTCTATGGTCTATTGGGCGGTGGTGGCGGTAGTGGTGGAAGCACCGCCATACACTATGATGATAATACCGATGAAGATTCAGAGGAATATGATGACGATGAGGAGGAGGAAGAGGAGCATATGAGATCAGATGAGGCGGAGGTACTGGATGAACGTACCATCACCAATTTTCAAAAATATTTTGTCTTACCCTCCACCGAGCAATTACTCGTAGGTAAGTTCTTTCTAACGAAATCGATATGCACATGTTTGTGATATAACATCTCTCATTATATAGTCTATCGCTGTTCATTAATGAAAACACTACCCTGTTACGGTAAAATATACATCTCCAACAACTACATCTCGTTCAACTCGAAGGGATTTGCCACCAAGGCCAAAATGATCATCCCCTTTAATGACGTCCTCCGTATCCAAAAGATCCGCAGTCGTGGTTACATCTTCCACTCACTCTCCATCGTGACACAGACCAAAAAGGAGATCTTTTTGGAGTTCTCCTCCATCAACCGAAGGAATAGTTGTTTTGCAAGACTGTTTATACAGCATCGGAGAGCAATCGAGTCGAAACAGCCCATCTTGAAGGATTGGGAGGCGAGGTGGATGGAGGAGGAGTTAAAGGAGAAGGAACAGTGTCATGTCGTTCCGAAAAATACAGGTAACGAAGAGACAAAAAAAAAAAAAAGAGAGATGGCACTGTCTATAGATATAAATCATTATTATCTGTGTTGTAGTAGTAGAGGGATTACCGGTGTTATCACGTATGTCAAGTGAGACGATTGTTTACAAAAAGCCTGAAAAGTCATTACATTTCACCTGTATCACCATTGGCACACGTGGCGATGTTCAACCCTATATTGCACTGTGTAAGGGACTGATGAAGGAGGGTCATACATGTCGTATCGCGACACATGATGAGTTTAAGGACTGGATTGAAGAGCACGGTATAGAGTTTAGAACAGTGGGTGGAGATCCAGGAGAGTTGATGGTATGATGAAAGAATAATATAAAAAAGGACATGGATTTTTCGTATTTACATCTTCATAAAATATATATATATATATATAGAGAATCTGTGTTGAAAATAACTTTTTCAGCGTCAATTTTGTTGTGGAAGGTCTAAGGCTGGTAAAGTGCTGCTAATTCCTATATTCAGTATTTAGAAACTCATTCTCTATATAATAGTTTAAAGATTGGATTGATGAACTTCTCACACTCTCATGGAAAGCTGTTCAAGGCACCGACATCATCATTGAGAGCCCTAGCGCCATGATTGGTATCCACATGGCAGAGGCGCTCCGCGTCCCCTACTTTCGCTCCTTCCCCATGCCCATGACCCGCACACGCTCCTTCCCTCACCCCTTTGCCACACCCAACACGCCCAAGGGACGTCTTTACAATGACATGACCTATGTCCTGTTTGATCATGCGGTGTGGAGGGCGATTGCAGCAAGGACCAATGCGTTTCGTAAAAAAGAACTGGGTTTACTGCCAACAAGTTATGAGAAATTGGAGGTGTGGAAAATACCCTATCTGTATTCGTTTAGTCCTAGTATTGTGCCAAGCCCCTTGGATTGGTTGGATTGGATTCATTGTACAGGGTATTGGTTCTTGGATAATCCTCAGGTAAACTTTTTTTATACATCTCTATCATTTTTGGTTGATTTTGATAAATTGATATCTTTTTTAATATCTCTCTCCAAAAACAGACAGGCTGGTCTCCTGATGCGGCACTCAAGGCCTTTATAGAGGCACCTGACAATCGACCCATCATCTATATTGGTTTTGGCTCCATTATTGTATCAGATCCGCTCGAAATCACACGCGTCATTGTGTCTTCCGTTCTCCTCAGCAATGTCCGTGCCATCGTCTCGCGCGGCTGGTCATCCCGCTTGCACCAGGGCTCTGGCAAAGAGGAGGAGGAGATGCTCTCCAAACATCCCGGTACGATCCTCAGCGTACAGAGCGTCCCTCATGATTGGCTCTTCCCCAAAATCAGGGCCGTCGTCCATCACGGCGGAGCCGGTACCACGGCGGCGGGGCTCCGTGCGGGCAGACCCACCATCATCAAACCCTTCTTTGCAGACCAGTTCTTTTGGGGTGAGCGTGTGGAGGAGATGGGCCTAGGCCGTTGCATCAAACAACTCACCGTAGAGGACCTCTCTGCGGCCCTGCGAGTGGTCTCCACTGATGATAACATGCTCCGGATGGTCAATAGGATAGGTGAGAAGATCCGTGCCGACACGGGTGTCGAAACGGCGATCCAGTGTATCTACCGTGATATGGCATTAGCAAAGGCAAGAACACTGTCGTCTGCACAAAAGACATGTGCGGTGGAAGCCGCAGAGGAGGAATGGACATTGATTGATGATACAACGTCAGGCTCAATATCACCAGAAACATGGAAACCCAAAGATAATTAAAAAAAAAAAAGAAAAAAGAAAAAAAAAATTGTGTTGTTTTTATTTACAAGCGTTTTTTTTTTTATTATTATTATTCGAATATATATAAAAAAAAAATGAATCTGTGATGTGTGTGTATAATTTTAATCGCTATGCATTCTTAAACTTGCTTCTCTTGTGATCTGTTCAATAACATCTAATTGAAGCAACTCTTTAACGCTATATGCCATGGAAGCTATTGTATATTGAGTTTGTTAGCTTATCTATATCCTTCTCTTTTCTCTTCTTTTTAATGTCATTTTACCTTCATAAGTGTATATAACAATGGTGTCATTAATATGCATGTATTGTTTTGCAAGTGCAGAGATACAATTTGACACTCTAGCAATATCCTGTCTTTCATCCGATGTTATATCCTAAATAAGAAATGAATGGGTTGGATTATGAACACCTCACTCTCTCCTTTCATGCTTTATACTCCACAAAGACTTACATCATTCACATCAGAATAATATGTACTAGCATCATTTTCATCTCCCACCGACTCATCAAATTTCTTATGAACCCAAATATAACCATTCAATCCAAGAATAACCTGCACACCACACGGCAATGAATGAAATTGTGACTTACAACGCTGCACAAGGACTGGGGGCACACATACAAACGATCCATTTCGTAACTTGCAAAACTTGAAACCACGTGTATGAAGTCCCATCGTACCGTCCTGATAAAACTGTTGTACCTCAGCCACTAATACATCCCCCTCTGAGAAAAACTGTCTCATTTGAAGTTCATCGGCCTCATTCTTTCTTCTCTGTACACCGCCAGGCAAATTCACCGAACTTAATAACAGCATGGCATCCTGCTTTGAGCTTACATCCACCTTCCATCGCTTCATGGCCACCTCAGTGATGCGACCCACGACAATGTCGCCAATCTCGGGTGTATAACGTGTTTTGAGTGGGCGTACGGAGAGGAGCTTATTGACGCGTTCGACTGCACCTGCGACGGAGGAGATGACAGTGTTTTCACCATCGGTATAGGTACCATGACCTCTGGATTACGATAAAGTTTTTTTTTTTTTTTTAAGAATAGGTAACTTTTAGTGGATATATAGATATTTTACCTCATAAATTGTTGATCTGTTGTAACAGTTTCACCAGGATTGACGAGGTGCACCTCTTCACCGTCGACTTCCATACGTTCTTTGGGGTTGACAGTAGGTGCTGACACGGGTGATAAAATAGTAAACTCCATGTTTGATATATATAGAAAGAGAGAGGGAAACAGAAAAAAAATAGCAGCAATTTTTTTGAAATTGAATTTTTGTGGCTTATTTGAAATGCAGCAAACTCCCCCCCTTTTTATAGGGATTTCCTGTCAAATATGGATATTATACAAACAGATCGACATGTCAAGTAAGCGGTGCAAAAAGAAAACATGGTTCCTTCCTCTCACTTGACTAGAATACAATTGAATCTGGATGGATATTGGAAACAGGAAAATAGGTTGAAGTGTTTTGTTTCCAAAGCTGTGCATAAAGTTTTGTTACAGCCAATAGGATCCACTCTTATGGAGAGAGATGGTTGTACTTATAACATTTATTCTCTCTCTTCACTTTCATAGAGTTTAACTCTGTGCCCTTAACAACAGACAAACAAATTTCTCTTGACTAAATAAAACCATTACCTCAATACAAAAAGAACTTGATCATTTTTTACAAGGTGTAAAGCGTTTTATTCAATGTTAGATTCACAATATCTAGTTGTTCTCATAAATATGAAGTATAATAGAACCTGGTATTGGGAACATGAACATGGATTGAAGTAATGTTTCCTGTTTCCAAGGTGTTGCATAAATTTTTAATAGTGATAATAGAATCAGCTTAGATTATTACATAATGAACAACTGTTTACATATTACTTGACTTTCTTCACTCTATACAGAACTGAACTTGTACACTTAAAAACACAAAAATCACATTTCAATATCTAAATTACCTTGGGGTACGAACTATAAAGTGTTTCAATTAGTGTTAGGTTCATTTCATAGTGTGCTGACTTTCATATGTAGAACTGTTGGAAACAAAACGTAATACTTATTAGACAATAGTTATGTGAAAGTTAAAAATTGTCAAAAGGATGACAAACCAGTTTTTATAGAGACGATGGACTATTTAATGATTTTCTTTTATGGAATGAGAGAAGTGAGTTTGAACCGCTGTGTTTGGTAGAGATCTATATACTTTCTCTGTCTATCTGATAGTTTGAATTTATTTCGTTTTTTTAAGAAGAATAAAGCGTTTGTTTAAATGTATGATAAGGATTAACCAGAAGTGAAATAACTAAAATGATATTTTTCAAGTGATGTTTCATCATCTTAATAAATCCAAGTCAATGACATTCGATATATTAAGCAACTCATAGCTAAACATTACTATTTTATAGTTATATACTATTCACTCAGAAAATATTGGCGTCACCTCATAGTAAATTGGTGACAGCCCAGAAACAATTTAGTGTTGTTTGCATTGTCGTTGGTAAAATATTATTGTATTAAATAATAAATAACATCTTGGAAGAGTTTATATAAATCATACAAGGGAAGGATTATCTCCATGTGTTAATAACAGCAACAACAGTATTTATTTATTTATAAAAAAAAAAAAAACAATAAGACAATAAAAGACTAGTACTTCAGTTCACACAATCTAAATGGATTATGCTTAACAAGGACCACCACGGGAAGGCGCACTAGTTGCATTCATTATCTCAAAAGAGCTGATGAATACTGGTCCTCGAGGTCACCCAGCGGTAAGGCCGAATGCGAGATTGTGAAGGCCATAAAGCCAAAGTTTTAAACCAGGAACCAGGCCTGGACTCATGCTCCTGTATACCATCCCCTTTTATAACGTCAGAGTTGAGCTGAGAACATAGGAATTACCCTTATTCAAAGCTAGGGAACAAATGAAGAAACCATAACTTCCGGTGTAGAACGGACACCTTCTCAAAACCCCTGGTACTTAAACCACGCCCCGTTTAACCTATTCATAGAATAGACGTCCACAGGCCCAGCGTCTAAGGCTTTGTTCCTTCCTCTTACCCCCGGAGAGGTTGACGTTCTAAGCTCTCGATCTTTTCACGAATGAAAGAGATACCCTGGTTTTTTAGAGTTTGTGAAAGCCTCAAAGTTTGCTGTTTTAAAAACCCAGTTCAACACACTCCACTGGGACATTAACTTCAATCACATAACTTTCCCAATCTAGATGCCAGAGTTGGGCTAAGAATAGGGATCACCCTGCATTCAAAGCTAAGGAAAGCAACTTGACACTAGATTTTAACTCGGTTATTAAAGAAAAAAAAAGAAAAGAAAAAAGACGCGTAGCAATTTTTTATTTATTTAATTATTCAGAAAAATAGTGACGTAATAAAATATAACTACTGCAACACTAGTTAATGAACAACAAAAAAAAGAAGGTAGATCTAAAGACATCGTTGTTCATACAATACTTGTACCTTGGTACCTTGACACAGTGTAACATAGTTTTTCACCTTCCTTATAAGTAGCCTACTTATTTTTTCCAGTCTCCTATTCAAAAACATCCAAAAAAAAGGAACAATCAAGAGCTTTGCATAATGAAGATTCATTTATGGACGATTAACAATGAACACTGTTCTGATTAACTATTTATATGTATGCCTATATGTCTCGAGTCTCTTCCTGTTCATACTTGCTTGTGTGTTGATAGGGCTTAAGTAGAGCGGTAGTTGCTTTAATTTTGATTACGTCACTCTTTTCCAAGCAAAAAAAATAAACAATTATAATAATAATAATAATATAACATCTGACAACCCCACTTTTGAATCTTTGCCTGTACAATCCTCCAAGATAAGGTCCTGCGTGGATTTTCCTATACTTGTGATCATCGTGATTTGCTAACTTAGTGTTTTTCCT
>MU622444.1:53021-69500 GCA_025399235.1 Backusella circina FSU 941
CCAAACAACGCCTCTCCGATGGTCCTTGGTCCATCCCACATGCTCCTTTGCCCAGCTTAGTCTTTTCTTTCTGGTTTTTTTTTTTTTTTTTTTTTTACCAACTATCGGATCATCTTGAGCAACTGCAAAGGACATGAATTCCTGTGCCAAGTCCTTTTGTTGTTGACTATAAGCTAAGATGTTGATGTGTGTCATGTTATTAAGAGATAATATAAATATATGTATATCTTTCTAACCAGTTGCTATCTCGACTTGAGTACGCGCAAGTTTAATAAGCGTTTTTAAGGAATGTTCAAAGTTATGAATCGACTCTTCATGTGACTGAATTCGCTTTCTGAATGTGGGCGAGTCTTCTAAGCACCCTCGAATATCAAGTGCTGGCATGATGAGAGAGTTTGCTTTATTTTATGGAAGGAGATGAAAAAAAAAAGGAAAGGAAAACGCTTTATTTTATACCTTTTTTATTTAAAAAGAGACGTTTGGCATTCCACGTGATTTTCGTGATAATTTGGAGGAAAGTGTTCCTTTTTCTCACCATTTCTGGCGCTATTTGAGGATGAATTGTATCTATATTTTGTATTATAAACAGCGGCACTATTTTTCGAATTTAGTGTACCACTCTTTTGGCTACCCTGATACTTCATATTTTAAAAAACGCTTATCCTACATCTTCCAGATATAAGCCAAGTATGACAGCAACGCAATGCTATATTCTTTAGAATTATTTTATCAAGTCATTGGCTTCAATAAAGCAGTGTTTTTTTTTATACTTGCTCATATATTCTATGAATATAGACGCTTTATTTTATTTTTGCATGATTATCCCGCTGCCATTTAATGTCTATTGTCGGTATATCTCCTTTGATTCTCGTCTCTGTCACCACGACTTTCTACTTTCGATAATAAAGTGCATTCTTTTAAAAAGTAAGTATTTTTGTGACATGATGTCACATTATTCGACTTTCAATAATATACTAGGTCACGCTTTGTAAAGCTTCATGTTCAATAATAAAGTTCAATCTTTCAAAAAAAAAAAAAAAAAAGAAAAAAATTACAGCACTATGTCACATTATTCGACTTGTTCATAGTACACTTGGTCATGAGTTATAAATTTCATTACTCTAAAATAAAGTTCTTTTTTTAGAATAGAAGTTACGCATGTCTTGACACTGATATTTTTATTATATTTCAAGATAATTTTTAGCTCTTTCAATGCCATATGAATAAGATATTTTAAAATGGTCCAATGCTTTTTGGTGATCTTGAGTAGTACCTTGTCCTTTCTCATTCATGACACCAAGATAAAAGTAAGCTTCACCGTATATAATACTTTCAGATACCATGGAATATTTCTTTCGTTGATCAAAATGAGAGTTTGGTTCAGTATTATTTTCAACTTCAACTAGCACATATGTACAGCCTTCATCCATCTCTTCTTCTACAACTCGTTCAAAATACCCAAATGCAGCGGCAAAATCTTTAGCAACACCTTTCCCAAAGTAATAAAGCAATGCGATATTATAGTATGCACCTTTGTTTCCTTCATCTTCAGACAGTTTATAATACTCAAATGCTTTTTCGTAATCTTTTTCCACACCGTCACCATGCTCGTAAAGTAAACCAGATCCTCTGAGTGCGTAGCTTTTATTTTCTCCCTCAGCTTGCTTGTAGCATTCAAGTGCCTCTGAGAAATCTTGAAATTGGGTATCCGCAGAATGATATATCTCACCAAGAGCAATCCATATGTCACCGTCTTTCTCTGGCATTTTTAAGTATATTATTATTGCTTCACCGGAATCTTTTTCAACACCCAATCCTCTGTTATACATGTCCGCCAATTGAAGATGGGCATGAACATATCCTTGATTGGCAGCTATTTCGTAATATTGAAAAGCCACTTTATAGTTTACTTCAACACCTCTACCATAATAATAGATATTACCCAAGTTGTAGTTGGCGATACTATCATTTTGGTTTGCTGCTTTGGTATACCATTCTCTTGCTTTGGTCCAATCTTGATCAGTCCCGTGCCCGTTACTATAGAGAAATCCAAGATGTAATTGAGCATCAGCATATCCTTGATTGGCAGCTTTTTCATAATATTGAAAAGCCACTTTATAGTTTACTTCAACACCTCTACCACAGTAATAGATATCACCCAAGTTGTAGTTGGCGATAATATTATTTTGGTTTGCTGCTTTGGTGTACCACTCTCTTCCTTTGGTCCAATCTTGATCAGTCCCGTGCCCGTTACTATAGAGAAATCCAAGATGTAATTGAGCATCAGCATATCCTTGATTGGCAGCTTTTTCACAATATTGAAAAGCCACTTTATAGTTTACTTCAACACCTTTACCACGGTAATAGATATCACCCAAGTTGTAGTTGGCGATAATATTATTTTGGTTTGCTGCTTTGGTGTACCACTTTCTTCCTTTGGTCCAATCTTGATCAGTCCCGTGCCCGTTACTATAGAGAAATCCAAGACCTAATTGAGCATTAGCATATCCTTGATTGGCAGCTATTTCATAATATTGGAATGCTAGTTTATAGTTTATTTCGACACCTCTACCATTGTAATAGATATTACCCAAGTTGTAGTTGGCGGAACTGTTATTTTGGTCTGCTGCTTTGGTGTACCATTCTCTTGCTCTGGTATAATCTTGATCAGTTCCGTGCCCTTTCTCATAGAAGAATCCAAGCTGTGCTTGAGCATCAACATATCCTTGATTGGCAGCTATTTCATAATATTGGAATGCCACTTTATAGTTTACTTCAACACCTCTACCATTATAATAGATATAACCCAGGTTGTAGTTGGCGATACTATTATTTTGGTTTGCTGCTTTGGTATACCATTCTCTTGCTTTGGTCCAATCTTGATCAGTCCCGCGCCCGTAATCATATTGGAATCCAAGCTGTACTTGAGCATCAGCATATCCTTGATTAGCAGCAACTGTAAAATAATGCATAGCTTTTGTATACTCTTGATCAATACCAAGTCCTTTATAGCAAATGAAACCAAGGTTGTATACTATTTTTAGTCTACGTGAGTCATAATTATTTTTGTGCCATTCATATACGTATTTAAAAACAGCTGCTTTATCGGTTTCCTTGTTTTTTATATAATTCAGTAGAGTTTTAACATCTGAGAATCCACCTTGAAAAGCTTTGTTAAGGTAGTATTTGGCCCTCTTGGTTTGATTTTTTGCTTCAACATCAATAAAATACATCATACCTAGATAGTAGCTACTTCTAGCGTAAAATTCATGGTCTGTTGTTTACATCTGAATTAGCTTCATATACTCTTCGCTTTCCAAAATTGTTCATCATTTACCTGATAACTGCTCTTTGACGATCATTTTAAAGTAAACCAAGGACTTGACATGATCAGGGGGAACTATAACTTGGATTTCATTCGTGCTGAGATCTTCTGATGTGGAATTGACGCCATGGTAATATATTAAGCCGAGTTCGTAAATGTCTTCAAGGTCGAGTTGATCAATTACTGTTACAAACATGTCCAATTTCTTTATATATTCCTCTCTCAATGAAGCAGGTATATCTTCATAAATTAATTCTGAAAAGAACCGCGTTGTATCATTAGCACATATCTTGGTCGACTTTCGGAAGCATTCTAGTGCTTTTTTATAATCCAGCTTGGAGCCATAACCATAGAAATACATATGTCCAAGTTTAAAATGCACTGATCCTAGTAATTCATTGTTTTGATTGTCATTTCTATTGTTGCTTATCTCAGAGATTCGAGAGAGAATTTGAAACCATCTACTATAAAAAGAGCCACTGGGGTATAATTCATCGAAATAATCATGAAGCCGCTTTTGAGCGTTTTCATTCCCTTGCGAGTTTGATATTGAGTACCATTTGACAGCCTCTGGAATATTTTTTGAAAGTAGTTTGCCTTCTTCATATAATCTACCTAGTGTATATTGAGCCATGTTATTTCCTTTTTCAGCTGCTTGTGTGTAGTAATCGATGGCGTTTTTGGTATTCTGCTCAACGCCTTTACCGTCTTGATAGATGGCACCCAGTCGGTATAGTGAATCAGCGTTACCTATGTTACTGGCTATTTGGTAGTATTTGATTGCTTCTGAGTAATCCTGGTTGACTCCTCGACCAACTTCATACAATCGGCCTAGGTGATACAAGGCTAAATTATGAGAACAATCAGCAGCTCGAGAATACCATCTAGCAGCTTCAGATAGATTCAAGCCTGTATTGTTTTCTTCATACGTGATGCCGAGACTAAACTGTAATTCCACATCTCCTTGGTCTGCTACATACTCCCACATTCGAAAGCAAGATACATAGTCAAGTTCACCAGCCATTTCCATATCAAGCAATTGGTTTCTCATACGTTCCCACACCGACTCACTTGATACACAAATTGCAAGTTGAGCTGGTTGATACCCTTGTTGGGCTGCCAATGTATATAGCCTGAATGCTTCCAAATAATCTCTTTCTATTTCATTATGGCATAATTGTGCTAACTTGAATAAAGCTAGCTCATGCCCTTTATCTGCAGCCATTTGATATAGTGAAACAATCTTTTGGTACTCCTTCTTTGGAGAATTGTCTGTTTCTAGCAATAATCCAAGACTGTATTGAGCATTTATAAAACCACCACTCGAGGCTATTTCAAGCCATTTGATTGCCTCTTTGGTATTGTAATATGGTGATTTCGTATCTGATGCCAATATTCCAAGTTTGTACTGGCTAAGAACATTACCAGACTCAGCAGATACTTCCAACATTTTCCTGACTACTTCAAGTTTATTTTCCTCGTCGTCAAGATTGAAGTTATTAAGAGTTTCATAAGCTTCCTTGTGTCCCATACCAGCAGCTTCATTCAATAAAGAAAACGCTTCCGTAAGGTCTTGAGAGACTCCATAATCATGCAAATACATAGATGCCAGTTTATAGGTTGCATTAATGTTACCATCTTTATATGCTCTCTCAAAGTAGCCTACAGCCATAGAGAGATCTTGTGCCTTTGCTTGTCTATTCTTACTTTCATAAGAGACACCTAATTCGTAAAAGGCCATTGGGTTTCCTTTATCTACAGCTTTTTCATACCACTTTTTTTCGAGGAATACATTTGCAGTGATAAGAACTGAGTAATTGCTGTATATGAACGTTGAATCCTGACTATAAAGATACCCCAAGTTATACTCCAAAGAATCAATCCCCTTTTCACAGACTGTTGCAAACATAGCTGCCACTTTTCTATAGTCAATATCGTTGCTCTTGGAATAATCGATTGGAATACTAAAAATATTGGTAGCCTTTCCGTAATCAAGATGACTAGACTCTTTGAATAGATAATATGCCTTAATAAGGTCTTGACTGGTGCCTTGTCCATCAAGATACATTGTAGCCGTTTTATATTTAGCCTCTGGATCGCCTTGATCAGAAGCCATTTGATAGTACTTAAATGATGTCTTTGTGTCAAAGTACTGCTTATTATTTTTTCCATATATTTTTGCTAATTTGAGTTGAGCATCTAAGCTTCCAAGACGAGCTGCTATTCCAAAAAGTTTTAACGCTAATTTAAAGTTGTTTTCTTCTCCACTGCCATCTTCATACGTTTGGGCTAGTTTGAATACAGCATGTGGGTTTCTCTGTTTCGTTGCAGCATTATATAATCTGAGTGCCTCAGATGTATCCTGAGTAAGACCTTCACCACGTTCTCTTAATATACCAAGCTGACATTGAGCATCGCCATTGTTTTTGTCTGCAGCAAAGGTGTACCATTTACTGGCTTCCAGCGGATCTTTCCGTACACCAAGTCCATAGTGATACATGAGTCCCAATTCATAACGAGCTTTATCATCTCCTGTTTTAGCTGCCTTCTTAAACCAAATACTTGCTTTGTGATAGTCTTGATCAACACAATCCCCATCTTTATACATCTGGGCGACAGTGCAGCGAGCTTCAATCAATTTAGCCTTGGCAGCATTCTTAATCCATCTGAAAGCAACGTACTTGTCTTGAGGAAACCCATCTCCTTGGAGATACCTCTTTCCAATGTCAAACATAGCATGTCCATCTCCTTTTTTGCAGTTCATAGCCAACTGCTTGAGCTTCTCCAGATCAGCAGACTCGGGCATATTGGAAATGTCTGAATGGAGCTTCGAGCACAAGCCTTTTTTAGAGTATACTTTCAGTCCATTAACAGTGGCAGATATGCATTCATTATTGTAGAATGACTCTAGACTGTTTTCAGCGACAGTGCTTCCTTCTTTGATGGCTTTTGTATACCATTCTAGAGTTTTGGTATAATCTTGCTTGACAATATCTCCTTTTCGAAAGATACTGGCAAGTGAAATCATTGCCTTTATATGTCGGTTTTCAGCAGCCTTGTTGTACCAATAAAGTGCATCTGAGTAACTTGTCTCGGTACCAAGACCTTTCAGATACAAGAAGGCAAGACCATTCTGGGCACCGCAGTTTCCATTTTTAGCAGCGATCGTATACCACTTGAAAGATTCACGGTAGTTCCATTTCAAGTCGTAATTCTGGTGATAGATGAATCCAAGATTGAACGCGGCGTCCGTATTCCCTTGTTCAGCTGCAAGTGTATAGAACTCGATAGCCCGGGATGTGATCTGTCTAATGCCATATCCATGCTGATACAAAAATCCTAGAGTCGCATAAACGTCTTTTTTGTCTTGTTGTCTTTCGTCTTTGATTTGTTTATGACAAGTGCTAAAAAGATTTGAAAAGTACTCTTTGGTGTTGGTCAATTCAGACTGCAGTTGCTCAATTCTGTACTCGTTCAGTTCCCTGATCTTGTTCTTCCTTTTAAACTCAGGTGTGGCACATTCGTCTTCTTTAGCATCTCTCTGTCCACGACAGTACATACCCATTTCAATATGATAAAGGGTATGGATACGTGTAAGAGCCTTGGGGTAACCCTGGAGAGCGGATTTCAAGTACCAGTCGTATGCAGTAAATTCATCCTTTTCAACACCTTGACCAAAGGCATACAGATCACCCAATTTAAACTGGGCTTCGCTATTTTGTTGCTGTGCAGCCCACATGATCCATTTAAACGCGTTTTCAAGGTTGTCATTTACATGAGGAGCATCATAATATGCTTTACCTAATCATCCAAGTTAACACTTAGATACATATTTGACTATTGAACATCATGAATCCAAATTATTACCGATATCAAACTGAGCGAAAGAGTTTCCTTCTTGGGCTTTTATAAAAAGGCCGGGTTCAAGACGAAGGCGCTTGTCAAGAGGTTCAACTAGTTTCAATAAAAAAAATGTTGTCGTTAAATACTTTTAAGTTATACTCATGAGTTTAAGTTCTCAATAGCTCATTTACATACATTCCATGTGTTCAATCTTCATCTTGTGAAAAAAACACTTTAATAAATTGCTTAAGATTTCATAGCCCAATCTAGAAAAGCCAATAAAAAAAAAAGTAATACCATCCAAAAAAGGACTTCGTGTTATCCTAAAGCGCTTTTTGAATTGATACTGAGAGGCTATTGTCCTTTTAGGCATTTCTTATGATGCTTATCGTTTCTTACGTTAAGTACGAGATTTTAAGCACGTTAAAACTCAGAAAACCATAAGAAATTTATTAGAGTGATATATATATATCATATTGATGATAAAATCATTTTACTGATAAATAACAAAAAAAACCTCATATACCACACATTGTAACAGCTTTAAGAACAGATGTCCCCTCTTCCTGAAATAAATCGTTCGGTCTTATCTGCTCTATATTTTCGTGTACTGAGTTTTACATTGCTCATATCAACTATGATTTCCTCTATCACGTCTTCCATAAGCTGTGATTCGAAATGAACTAGACTGTATATGTGTGTCATTTTTAAATGTCAGCGTTGCATTTATTATTAAATGTCAATTTCAAAATTAGTAATTTGAGGCAAATAAGCACACGCACTCAGCTCTAACATGTACACATCATCAAAGACATTTCTACCATCATAACCACCCAATACATAGACTCTGGAATCATGTAACACCGAGATATGGTAACCGCGGGGACTTGGTCCTTCACCGTATATTTTGCGTGCTTCCCAACTCATTGTTACTTTTTTTAAGGAAAAAAAAAAAAAAAACGATATTTCAGAAATGACTTTTTTTTTTCGCTATAACCTCCAGAATACTTTACCCAAGTTGAGTAATAATACATCATTTGAATATCTACTTCCATCATGTCCACCAATCACAAATACATAGGAACCTACTTGTGTAGTAGAATGTGCCAATCTAGGCACACCTCGATCTAGATCAATATGATACCATCGACTCGACACTATTTAAAGAGATAAAAATATATATATTTAGCACACAATAATACTGATACTAATAATTTACCTAAATCTAATACATAGACATCACTAAAACATTCATGTCCATCACTCCCACCATAAATAATCAATTTATCCTTGACCAAATTACTCGTATGATAGCCTCTCGCAATCGGTGGATTCCCCGTAGGGTACATGGTCGACCAGACTGGTGTGGTTGGGTCCGATATATCCAAGACATGCACATCCGCCAGCGCACGTGCACCGTCACCGCCACCAACAATAATGATCTTTTTGTTCCATAGACAAGATGTATGGGCTCTACGTGGAGAGGGTGGGTCACCCTTGACAATGGGTTTTGTCCACACAAGTGTATCTATTAAAAAAAAAAAAAACTAGTGATAAGAGAAGATGTCTCTCCTCCAAAAAGATATATGTTTTACCTGTGTTTAGTACATAGAGATCATTGAAATAATGTGGTCCGTCACCTCCTCCAAATACATACAATGCAAAATTTTTGGTTTTGGTGGATTCGACCTCAACGGTGGTACAAGAGTGTGCACGACAGGGTGGGGGAATCTGACCCGACGTACGGGGTTTAGACCAAGTCAGTGTATCTATTAATGCAGATTTTTTTTTTTTTTTTTTTTTAGCATAAAAAAAGAACTCCCTACTTCTATTTATCTTACCTAAATCTAATATATAAAGCGCATTGAAACAGTGCTTCATATCACACCCACCAAACACATACAGATACTCCCCAATGAGATTGGCGGTATGCGCCCGCAACGGTCGACTCGGTGATCTGCCATAGGTCATGGCACGTGACCAGTACATACCCGCGGCGGGTGCAGGAGGCACATTGGGACTGACACTGAGTTCAATGGCAGCTGCCATTTGATCTGTCATGTGTGTTTGCTTCTTTTTGTTGCTGTTCTGCTTACTGTGTAATGAGGAGGTCTCTAGTCGTCTGATGGAGGCGGTGTCGTTGCTATTTCGATTGAGTTCGTAGAGTGATGGCGGACCTAAAAAAAAATTATCAAGTTAGGGAGAGAGAGAAACGTTTCTAATTTTTTTTTTTTATATATATATATATACCATTCATATCAGGTTGTTGTGGTGGAGGTAGTGAAGGTGGTGGTAGAAAATGGGTGGGTGGTTGAGAAAAGCGCATGGTGTTACGGGGTGATGTGAATTGAGAGGTTATGCTGTTTTCGTCAGAGGGAATGTCTACTTCTGGTGGAAGTGTGGGTGATTCCGGTCTTTCAAGGCTACTCGTGATAGTAAGTTAACAAGAAAGAGATATAATGAGTCTTTACCTTAAAGTAGAAGAGGAGTTTACAGTTGGACTAAGTGGAGCTGGTGTTGAAGAAGTACTTGTTGTATCATATGCTTGACTCATCCAAGCAATAGGTGCAGTGGGAGAGATATACTTGGAGGAGGATGATCTGCCTGACATTGATATTAAATGAATAATTTTTTTTTAGAGTTTAAAAAGTCTACTGGGGGAACAAAGGCTGATATAGATGTATAAAATCCGAGACTCTTTTTTTGCAAAAAAAAATACGGAGTTCATAAAAAAAAAATAGCCTTTTTTTTTTGCTTTTTTTTTTTCTTCGTCTGTCTTCCACGCAGTTCTTTTCTTTTAATAATAATAATGTCAAGTTCAAGTAAAAAAGAACCAGAAAAGAAGGGATCGCAACTTACGATTCTAAGAATCAAGCGTAAAAGAACAGACGAGCCTCTAGAAGCTTTATGTAAGTTTATTTTTTTTTTGTAAAAGGAAACCCTACATTTATGCATTCTGATTCATCCCTTCTTTGTTTTTAATAAAAGTGGTTCAAGAGAATGAAAAGAAGGCAAAACTCAATTCAAAAGATATTTATAAAAAGGCAGCAGCTGAAGCTGCGGCTAGTTCCTCTGCAACACTCTCTCAAGGTGAATGATAACTCTTTCTATACAAAAATACATATTAAAACCAAAAATAAGCAGTTCCTACCATGTTTCGATTGGCAGAAACCGTTGAAAAGAAGAGTTTCTCCAATTTGGATGAGGCACAAAAACTTAGGGTAAAAAAAAAAAAAAAAACAGAATAAAATAAAGATTAATGAACTGATATATAAAACTTAGGAACGTATCCGAACACGTATTCATCCTGGTTCAAGTCGATCCCAAACACCAACAATGGAAGAAAAGAAAGATCGATCTGTAAAGGAACAAATGGTAAAAACAGTCACGTATATATGTTCTTATTAGACTGAATCTCATATATAAATATATGTAAAAGGCGGCTGGACGTAAAGCAAGATATAGAGTGATTGATCAAAATAGATCGAAATTGGATGATAATATGCCACCAGTGTAATGTTTGGACTCTACGTTATTTTTAAGTGTTTTATTTATTTATTTTAAAACAGTGTTCAGAGTGCAGAGGAGAAGGCTTTGGATGAAATGTTCAAGATTCATGATGCTATTAAGGATGATGAAGAAGATAAGAAGGGAAAGAATCCAAAGTAAGAGTTGTGTGTGTGTGTGTGTGTGTGTGTAGAAGAAGAAAGAGGGAAAGGTATATTTAAATATAAAATATTGCTAGATTATTGTTAGATGATGATTTGGAAGACCCTGATGATATTATGTGTAACTTCATACCAATGATAAAGGAATACCTAACATGTAAGTGACACATATAGAATTAGAAATAGAAATATGGAGTATACTTATTATCGTACATATATGTAGTAAACGATAAGGATGAAGAGAAGGAAGATGATGATTATGTGTACGATGTTTACTATAGAGATGACTCACATCATCAGACTGATATGAAGGGTGTGAATATTGGTTCACTTGTTTGGTTTGATGAGGTAGCAGAGTATCTTGATGATGATTCAGATAGTGAACTGGGTGACTATGTAGATGAGGATTCGAATGGTAAGATAAGCTAATGGAATTGTGTAATGGGCAACGGTGGTTGATATATCGTTTTATATATGTAAAAAAAAAAAAAGCTGAGGATTATTATCAAAATGATTATCCTGACGAAGAAGACAGCGATGAATTTGAAGATCGTAAGTATTTTTGGTGGGTATATTTATATATAAACTTTGTATATTAATAGGATGTATTTTTATAGAACGTGATTATGTATTCTCTTCTGATGATGATGAAGATTATATGTAAAGAGCATTATACTCAATGTTGATTATATGAATCAAAGTAATGGGATCATATAACGCTTGATTGAGTATTATAAACAAAAAGAAAATATATATTTATAATTACATGAAGGATAATAAAAAACATGGTTAATTTATTGAATGGTCGTGTACTTTTATATAGAATGAGGATATTATCTCTATTTTGAATGAATTGAATTAAACAGGATAGGCGGATAAGATCAATTAGAAAGAATATATATTTATAGTTTTGATCAGTTCTTTTTTTTTTTTTTTTTTTTTTTTTTTTTTTTTTTTTTTTTTTGCTTTTATTATCACTAATCCCATTTGTAACACACTGGTTTTAGCATTTTGAAAACTTACATAACCAACATGTTACGTTTAAACTCCTTATTTTGTGCAAGACAGAAGACAGAAATAGTGTGGCCAACTTTAATTTAAGCATCTGCATTGATAAATAAAGAACGTTTATTTAATAACGTATATGTACTCAGCTTTTTATTGCTATTAAAACAATTCCTTTTATTCGTGAATCATAATAAGAAACGACACTAGCATGCGCAGGAAAAGGTTTAACCAATGGATACAAATGTAAATGAACGATCAAAGCATATGTTCTAAATATGGAAACGAGCGTAGGTAAATGTTTCTTTATGCGAAGTAATCTTGAGTTTTTGTGATTTAAGAATATGTGGCGTATAATAAAAACCTACAGAATGATGTTTTCTTTTTATTATTATTATTCACTTCCTTTTTTCCCTAAATCATAAAAAATAAATAAATAACATGCCAGTTGCAGATAAAGTAACCACTGGGTTTGGTCCTCTTCATGTCACCAGTATCTTTGATCTGCTTTTCAACAAAAATCCCAACCATATACCTGATGATGCACCCATCTATATCTCCTCCAATCGTACCGTCACCTTTGGCGAGCTACCCACCTTGATAAGGACATGTGCATACAACCTGCAAGAAAAATTCAATATCCAAAAGGGAGATGTGGTGGCCATCCGGTCCATCCAAAACATCGATTACCCTCTGGTACTTCATGGTGTGATGTATGCGGGAGGTGTGTTTGCTTGTGTAAAGCATGCACCGGAGGATACAGTGGACACAATTGCCGATGATCTCGAGACCGTCAACCCAAAAGTCTTCATTACTGATTTTGAGGGACGTGATATTGCGCTCCAGGCAGCAGCCAAGGTCGGTATCGCACCATCGCATATCATTGTCATTGGTGATACGAGTATCGAGGGACTTGCTAAGGTGGAGGATGTGCTCTTCGAAAAGGGACATTTGGCTACGCCTATGGAGTACTCCTTGGACGATTTTGAGAATTTCCCTCTCTATCTCTTTTATACATCGGGCTCTACTGGAAAAAGAAAGGTAATCCCCACTAGTCTGAAAGCACTCCTTCATCTGATAGAGGGACATTACCCCAACCAAAGGCGACATGACCGTATCTTGGCCAATCGTCCCTTTTATTTTTCGAGCTGTGCTTATTTTGATTTCTTTATGCCCATCGTACACGGTGATCGCGTCTATATATCGCGCGCAGAGACGACAGATGAGATATGCCAGGCGATTGAAGCGTATGGGATTACCACCTTTGCATCGCCACCCTACATTGTAGCACGCATGGCCAAGGAAGAGATCTCAAAGAGGTACCGTCTGCCAAGTCTGAAACTAGTTATGTCGATGGGATCTGTGATTACAAAACAGACCGTACAACTCGCAACAGAGCAGTTTGGTGCACCCGTTGTCAACTTGTATGGCACTTCGGAATTCTATGTGCCCTTTGATTTCAGTCCAAGCATATCTGCCATGGGTGCCTCTGGCACTATTAAGTCTGGGTATACGGCTCGGCTCGTTGATGAGCATGACAGGGACGTTGCACCGGGCGAGCGTGGCGAGTTCCTAATCAAGGGCCCCACCGTCATGAAAGGATACTATAACAACCCAGAAAAGACAGCAGAAGCCTTCACACAAGATGGGTTTTATCGCACAGGCGATGTATTTATACGAGACAAGGACGGTCTCTTTTGGTTTGTGTCCCGTTGTAAAAACCTAATGAAGTATTATAGCACCCACATCTATTCGTATGAGCTTGAAAAAGTGATACTCAATCATCCAAAGGTGGCCGACTGTGCTGTGCTCGGTATCTATTCCCAAGAACTCTCCACGGAGCTTCCCAGGGCTTATGTTTCGCTTGTATACCAAAAGGATTATGCCAACAGGGAGAGCATCGCGGAGGAGATTTTGGCGTATGCTAACGCTCAGCTTAACCCAATGAAACAGATACGAGCGGGTGTTGTTGTTCGGGAGAGCTTATATAGAACACCATCTGGGAAGATCTTGTATGATGCGCTGAAGCAAGAGGTTGAACGTGAACAAAGAGTGCAATAATTTATTTTTGCTATTAAATTTAGTTCAAGTTTGTGAGAAGACTGTCTTAAAAATAAAGAGTTGATTCAACAAAAGTACACTATCCTATATTAAAGATTTAATGCTGGGTAGATTACTGGGATGAAATGATAAAAGTAATATGATATTGATTGTCTTTATCAAGTTAATATTGACCCGCATAAACTTTCATATGTAAAAAAAAAAGGCAAAACGACTTTCAAAAAGAAAATCTAATACCATCTCAAAAATTACATTGTTTCAAAACAGCAAGTATGAAGTCACTACGCAATTAAGTAATATATATATAAAACATATGCTTTTTTAATTCCCTCAAGACATTATTCTCAATGTCGTCTAAAACTTGAACTTTCAAGACAAGCTCACTCTATTGACAACCTATCAAGAGTTCAATGTACTGATGTCCGATTTACAAAAATCTCGTCATAAACAAGTCGAAAATAAAAACCGAGGCAAGGTGGAAGAAAAAGAATGCATTTTCAAGCATAACGACCATGAGTCTATCATCCTATTCGGATTGATATTAACGGAGGATTAACATAGATATCAACGTCATTGATTGCTTGAAGGATGTATCTGCACTGAAAGAGTTTGTACTGGTCTTTTGTGAAGCCAATATAAACCCATTCGAAGATATACATACGACAATTCCTCAGTTGGAGTTGCTCACATTAAACGAAATTATTTTCATAATAAAGAATAATGTGAATTCATCCAAGTCTCTGATACCTGCCAGCCATTTTACTACTTTAAGAACGGATATTGATGCAGTCATTTGTGATAAAAATGGCATCCTTTTGAATTATATCATTGCAAAGTACCAGAGCTGATTACTTTGGGTTTCAGTTGTGATATGAAAGGTCACGAGAGATGCCCATTGCCCCCCCCCCAAAAGTGTAAAAACTGAACAGATCCGTTACCATATCGATCTATCGGAATTCCATATCAATATATTCCACTTGTGGATATGTTGTTCATTGAAAAAAAAATCTATTTAATAATTTATTTTGGTCTTAATTATTATTATATAAATGAATTGTATTATTTGGTATTCTTAAATTTAAATCATATTGAATAAAAAAATGATAGAATTCTGATTCTGGATACAGTCTTATGGACTGATTTTTGTTTTCTGGTTTCCAATGAAGCTTATATGTAAAATTCTGTGACTAAGTCCAATTGTAGACACCCATATTTTTATTTGTTAAAATGGAAGTAGAATTGTACAGTTTGGCTGGTGGATAATGTCGGTTACAAAAAAAGTAATTGTCGATTACACAAATATATAATTGGCGGTTATATAAAAAAGGGTTGTATGTCGTGCCTAACACAATCCCTGTTGCCTTCGCTTCGGATTCCGAAGTGGTAGGTTCAGCTTACACAATAGACAAAGGTTCGTCCTTCTTTTACTTTTTCCGCTGGTGGACCATTTTACGGTAGAACCCCTTAACTTATTAACATTAACAAACAACAAACTCCACTCTTAGGGACAACTTACCCTAGGCCAACTTGCCATACGACAACTTCGCCCCGACCCTGATGACTCTAGACTACTCACAACGGACATTCAAAATGACCACTAACATAGGTCGCCAACGACAACTGCCTAAAACCCCCGACCTACAACACAACAACAACAACAGGCCAGGAGCAACTAAGGTAACCGGGGCAGGTGCCGGAGGAGCCTTATTTTTTGCCGGACCGGATTTAGGTAATCGAGGAGCAGGCGGTGGAGATCTAGACAAGAGTGCACTTACCAACTTAGAACGACCTGATGACCACTCAGAAACAAACATACAAAGTAGTATCATAACACGCTGTTTGAAAAGCAGTTTCCACTTAGTAAAAAACGACCTACTACATTAAAGGTACACAAACTCCGACACACCCTCAAATTCTCGGAAACATCACTAAAGAAACCGAAGCAAAAGAACGACAAAACGGTGAGGTTTAGGCATCTGACGTTCCGCAGCCCTAACAAGTTACCTCAGAACCTTCTAAACATTTAGAAGAACAACCTCAGGAGATAGGTATTACATGAACTCCACAAGTATATTAAGACAACGACGAAAGCGGACATGAGCACATAAAAGCCACTCCGCCATATACCACAACTGCTCGACACGTCATAGCTGGAATCAAAGAAATTCGACCAACTACTTCAATCCCAAACAACAAAGCCGTCACTGGGTAAGAACCAACAACATAAATACCCACGGAGAAAACTTAAAAACATTTCGAGAAACATTAAGACACCCCCTCATAAGGAGGTTAAGAAGTATCTAAAGTGAACCTTCAAGCGAAGGAAGAACCGCAGCTAGTGAAAGGAGTTGAACACAAAGAGCTTGTGCAAACCACTGAAGTCGTTATTAAAACAGCTGAAGAAGAACCCACTTGTAAACAGAACTATGCAACTATAGACGGTGTAATACTGAGTATCTACCTAGTCTGTATCAATAAGGTGCTACGCGCCGAATCTTTCTAGATTTCTTCTCCCTTTTTTTTTTTTTTTTTTTAGTATATAGTATAGACTTTTATTTCGCACCGAGTCTCTCGAAC
>MU622445.1:0-66310 GCA_025399235.1 Backusella circina FSU 941
TCTCTCTATGTCATTATTCCAATATACAAGTTAGAGTTTATTTCCTAGATTGATACTAGTACTTCTATGCAATCATGCATTCATTCGATAAATATAAATGTCTTTTTATGTATAAAGTGACGAATTTATTATTACATATGACATTCACCAATAAGTGTATTTACAACATTTTACAGTGTTTAGTACTATAAGAAAACAACATCAAACCGTTCTTTTTCCATCAAAAGATTGCGTAACCAGTTTGCTTCAAACTCAAGCTCCTTTATCCTACGCTCAAGGGCACTGGATTTTGCCGTCATTTCGCGAACTGTGTCTTTTAGTGCTTTTTCACGTATTTTCTTTTTGATACGAAATCTTGCACTTGCTTCTGAATTCCGCCGCCGCCTATCTTCTACTATAGCCTCCATATTATCTATGGTCTGGGGTTCTGTAGAAGATACTTGTTTATTATCTTCAGATAGGTGAGTTGATGTGTCATGGGAACTCTGGCTACTTGGCTACTAGAATATATTGTAAACAAATGTAAAACCATGATTCATTGGAACGATAAAAACCAATTGGCAGGTCTTCATTTTATGCAGAACATATCGACTTACTCTATTCATTTGGACGTGTGGTGATGCGTATTGAATATCAAAAATAAACGGATTTAGCGGAAGGTGTTCATAGTCCATGTTATGAAATAAACAAGAAAAAGAAGAAAAGTTAAAAAGTCTATAATCGTAAAGGTCAAATGAGATGAATTTCTGGTTTTTAACATATTAGGTTCGTTTTCTCCCCCCTTTTTTAAGCACCTGATCTATTTGTTATCTGTACACCTGACTTTTTTTTTTTGTTTTTTCTTTTTTTGGCTGAGCTAGTCTTTCACAGACACACAATAGTCATCTAAATTTTACAGTAAGAACAATAAAAAAGTTGATAAATTGCATTTCTACACAATAATGGAAATAAAAAGGTAGAGCCATAAAAGAAATTCAACCAAAATAAAGCTGAAACTTTGAATTCCACACTCATTTTGGGCTTATCCTAATACCAATCGACTTAACATTGATCCTGTGATAAAAGTACAATTATTCCATAAAAAAATATATATTCCAAAACTTCCAAAATTAGTGGTACGTAACCTTATTGAGAAAGTAATATTCTGAATAAGAGTACAAAACGCCAGAAAAAAAGCTATTTAGACACTCATTGTCCTGTTTTCTTAATATGAATAGCAATTAAGAATTAATAAACATAGCAAGACCAAGATTAATCTCGTATTTTGGGTCTACTATCCTTGAAGAGGACAAAGACAAATCTAGTTTTAAATAAATCACTTTTTTTTTTTTTTACAAATATAAACGAAAAAGTATATAATGCAAGCAAAAATAAAAATCAAGATATTCAATTTCTATATATTAAGTAATTTCAATCAGCAATATGCGTTTCTTAACTCTTACTACCGTTCTTGCATTTGCTCCTCACAGTGTATCCGCCTTAAGGGTTGGTTCTATTAACGAAGTTACTGGCTCTCGTCAGGCATTGCATTCTCATTTAAGAAGATGGGTACTTTTCTACTTGGTAGGGATAATTTTGAGAATACTGTTAAGGGCGAAAACACTCTTCCTGAGGCTGCTGGTGCTTTAGAGGGTGTTGATGATATTGTTGCTGCTGCTGCTCATAATTTACCTTAAGCTGATGCCCCTTATAACTCTGCTAGTATTTTTATTGGTACCTCTCATATTTTTGATAATATATAATTCTATGGAATATTGATTTAAAAAAATAGAAGCCCTTTAACTTATAAATGCAATTTTTGCCATAGTCTAACTATTTCAACTAAATGCATTGGACTTAATTTCAAAGCATATAAATGAAAAGTAGTGCCTTTCGTTTATCTTAAAAAGAGAAATATTGTAAAGTATGATTAAGAAAGTTTATTTTCTTTGCTCTACTTGCAACAAGAGTGAAGACAGCTATATTAAATTGATTTAAATCGCAAGTTAAATGCTTCTTCATGCTCTCTCTCTGTACTCTCATTATCATTATTTAATAAATTAAAAATACCTTTTATTTCTTTTATATAATTGCGTAATGACCTTATTTTACTATCATCTCCTTGAAAACACTCTTCTTTCTATTAATTTATTCTTATATATTATCTCTTTGTAAATACACCGCTTTTGAGCCCATGTCTTTTCTTTTCATTAAATTATTCCTTCTTTGTCTTTTTAGAGAAAGTAATGCAAATGGTCAAGTTGGCAATAGTAAAGAAGAGTACGCTCCAGGCGTGTGCAATTCTACTCTCAAAAGCAAGTAACATCAATCCCAAATAGGTGATCACTGTAAAAAGGGAAATACGCATCTCTGCACCAAATGCAAAAAACACACTAGGTGTTCTAAATGACCATTGTGATAACCGTAACCCAAACATTTCTTTTTCAAAAGAAAAAAAAATTAATATAGTTACCATCATTTCCCCAGTCCAACTTACCCGACCAAAGGTCACCAGCACAACCAGCCAAAGTACCACAAACTAACTTTGCAATCAATTTATCCGTTCCAATTATACTCGTTACACCATCTACACCATATCGAATCATTGTATCTCCTCGATCCATGCATACTAGTGCAAGAAAGACAGCTTTGAAAAGGGGAGAGGTCATTGCTTTTTGAATGGCATCCGATATAGTCTTGCTGTAGAATATCAGTGTGTACACCACTCTAATCCATTGTAACAGATAAGTCAAGATTATATGTATTGGCGATATGTTTTTTTTTACCCAAACGTCAGCCAAAATGGGGTATTTTTCAACACACCTATTGATTCTCCACGTAAAATTGCCACTGTATTTGTACCTGCAGACGCTAATAAAACGCATGAAGTAAAGCCTTGTAAAAAGGGGACTTTGTCTGCTTGTGTGCCAAGGGCAGTTTTATAGCTAGAAACGGTCAATAATGCCTTTGCTAGTAAACCGAGCGGGACGGAGAGAACCGACAGGGTTGACATGAAGCGCACCACCATGACCACATTTTCATTTATTGCTTGCATGGAGGAAATCCTATGTTTTTTTTTTGTTTTTTTTTGTTATTCAAGCTTTTTATTTTGTTTATTTATTTATTTTGTAAGTTTTTTTTTTTAAAAAAAATGTGTATTTTCAAGAAAGTATTAAGAAAAAGAAAAGAGTAATAAAAAAAAAAAGTTTTTTTTCAGTTTGAATTATTTACGAGATTTAAAAGGCGAAGTCAATACGTTCCATACACTTCGAATGCCGAGGCTCCAAGATGAAGGCTCTTCTTGTATTAAATCATCATCATTGCAGTCAATATCATCCTTTGACACATGCTCATCCATCTCACTTAAGCTAGACACCTCCCTCATCACGGTATCAACTGGTTCCTCACTCATTTCCACTGTTGTTTCCTTTACAACGGTTGTTACTTTAGTAATTGTTGTTACTTCTGCATCTGCAATTGGTGCTTCAGTGATCGTATCATTATTTACAGCATCTTCCTCATCATCAGCTGTTTCACTTGCTTGTTGTACCTCATCATCACCATTTACTGATGCCTTTACTGCTACTTGTTCTACGATGAGTTCATTCACGGCAAGACCTTGTTGTTTGGTGTCTGTTTCTACGGCCATTTCGTCCAAGGTAACTTGTTCAGTTGCTGCTGTTGGTGTTTCTTCTTGTGCAACATGGTTCTTTTCGTTTTCGGTTGTAGCCTTTTCACTAAAACAGATGAAATATGAGCAAAAAAAAAAAATACACAGATAAAAACAAAAGAACCTTACACTTTGTTTTTTAAGGCGAGGGTTGCAAGTTCTACTGAAGCACTATGTTCAGGAGATGCAGTACGACCGGATACATAATGCTATTGAATAACAAAAAGTTTAATTTAAAAAAGAATGCTATTATATAAAACGTATATATATATATACAACATACCACAGTAACACCTTCTTTTTTACCAGCAATCAATGTCTTGATTTTCTCAACCAAATGAGGGTAAACAACTGCACCTCTCTTGCCAGCAGAAACTATATATTTATAATCAACATGTATGTCTTATCTCTCTCCCTCTTCTATAATAATATCTCACCTCTTGGTAAATCACGATAACTTGTATAGATATTAATAGGTGCTTCAACATCCTGACTTATCTCAAGTGCCTTTAAAGCGCCCTATTTTTTTATACTTGAAATATGAGCACACTTTTCTTACTTCCTTCCTCTCATTGACTTACCAGACAAGAGACATAATCGTCATCTCTAAGTACATCTTCAATCTGGAACACTTCAGTGCTGTTACGATTGTCGTCTTGACCAAAATAAATACTATAAACACCAAGCTCATTCTCAACATGAGCACCAACCCAAATATTGACTGTCTATAGAGACAGAACCATTTTTTAGACAAGATTTAATAAATAATAGAAAAAAAAAAACTCTTACATTATCGATGACAACAGGGGTTGCTTGATATAAACTGGTTTTTCAGCTTCTTTTTTTTTTTCTGGTTTCAATCTGTTTTAGTTGTAGTTACCTTGATCTTTCTTTGATCTCTTGGTCTTTGGTTTCTTTGTAGGTTCAGTTGTTCTCTTTCTCTTCACCTTCTGTTCCTTTTCAGAGTTGGCATCATATTGAATGAAGGTAGGCACTCGTGAATCAGTGGAAAGTGTACTCATTTAGAGAGGTTTTTTCTTTTTATAAATGAAAAGGAGGGGGGCAAAATAAATAAAAGAGGGAGCCCACTTCTTTTGTATACACTTTTTTCCGTGCTAAACTCCGCCTTGGTTTTTTTTTTTTTTTCAATTCATTTTTCACAAAAAAGTGTAAAATCTATATCTGTTGACTTCATATAGAATAAAATAAAAACCAAGAAAGACAATAGGCATCCATATAAAATAGGATGCTGTAAATGGATATGTTTTATGTATTTTTAAAAGACTATTAGCTAGAAAGCCATTGTAAAGAAGAAAAGATAGATGGAAAGCTCTGGTGACATCTGATTGGTCCAAACACGAAAAAAGAAAAGAGCAGCTGAGGAAAATACAATAAGCGCTTGCATGTTTGTACATACAGGCTGTTAAATTGTACATGTAATGGTTATCTGCCCTGTCATTCAATATCTGACAATGCAACACTTATAATAGCCTGTTTTCTGTATTCATGCTTGACTTTCTTTGCATCTCTTTCACTTCATTTTTAGGCGTTTTATTTGGAGTTTCAATAGAACGAGTATTGATTTCAGTCTGTCTGTCTGTCCAACACAGTCTTTTTTGAAAAATAAAAAACACTTGCTTATCTTCTCTCATGCTCTTTTCCACATTGCTTAAAGGTATGTAATGATTATATGTATACTATTGGTATAATACGAAGGATAAATGTAAAAGAAAATAACATGGTAAGACTACGTGGTGCGTCTGAGCTACTTTGCTCAACTTGCTTGTCATATTCTTGCTTGGTGAGGTTTTTTTTTTTTTTTTTTTTTTTCCATGTCAAAGCGTAAGTAAATATCAAGTCCAAATGAAGTATATTAGAAAAGTGAAGATTAATCTAATAATAAAAGTAAAAGTAACCCTATTTCACCCATTGCTCTATTTGATCTATTCAGCTGGTAAGTGATCAAGAAATACCTCTCTAAAGATGGTCTTGATTCCACCTTTTCATAATATATCTTTATGACACCCCAAAAATCTCACACGCCAAGGTCTAGTAATCTCTGGCCTCCGCCGCAAAGGCACGACTCAAAATGATCGACACATTTGTCTCAACTTATTTTAAATACAACAATAAAACATTTGATACACTATTCCTGATTCTTTTATCTCTTCATCAAAATATATATTCATCTTCTAGTCAACAACGATTCAGAAATTGCAATTCAAAGAGCCATAAATACTTCATTCCGAAAAATAGCGTGGTTTTCTACTTTTCTCTCTCTCTCTCTTTTACTCTCTTTCATTCAGCTATGAACAACACCAAATATACTTCTTTATTCCCCATCAAGGCGGTACCGTGTATCTCAAAATAGGGCAAGATGCCATGGATAACATATTAATATACGGTGATTATACCTACTTATTAATTTATCAGCAGTAAACCATTTCTCTTTGTGTTTAATTTCTTTTACTCGTGACAACAATGAAAATGGTTTTATTGTTCTTAACAAAGGTAAATATAAATGCGATTATAGACCATAACCATGCTTAATAATAAACGAACATGTTGCTTTAGTGCTATCCTTTAATGATCTATGGTGTTCTGATATTGAATTAAGATCATTCTTTCATCAAAGTAGTAATAATAATAATAGATGAATCAAAAGTAATAACAGCAGCATTACAATATACTTTATAGTAGACAATGAGACTGCCCCTGTCTTAAACAATATTCAAGTTAGATTCCTGGATTCACACCACTTAGCACCTGCACAAAAGTTACGGGGACCGATAATAGTCAAAACTATTGGTTGGAACGAACCAATAAAAACCATGACTACCAGCGGTGAACTCCCAAGGGCATGTCAGCCACAACATAGTAATACCATGAGGCAGTCCCCTCTTTTTTTTTCTGTACCTTTCTCCCATTCATTCGTTCTCGTCACTGTTACTGTATTTCATTTTATCTTTGACCTTTCAATATAGTCAACTCTAATAAAAAGAATACACCACAGAAAAAGAAAAAGTACTCGTCAAAAGCCGTTTGTCTTAATGACTACCACAAGCAATCGGGAGCGTACGTTGAAGCAGCTTGTCGATGGTGTCAAACTTTCCAAGGAAATAATCACCACGGCCATGTTGACTTTTAAACCCGAAGCAGTTGTACCAAATATCGAAGCCAACTACAAAAGACTAGATGGTATTTTATTATTTTACAACAATGTTTAGATTATATAGAAAGTAGTGGATGTTTAGCTAACTATTAATTAGATCTTTTTAAAAATAATGTTAACGAAAATGGTTTCTTGGATATTACAGCTACTGATGTGCAACTCGAAGTATTCAGGCCTCATGTCACTACCATGGGATACATTATCAACATTGCCCTTGCGACTTACAAGATCTTTTCTGAAACACAGTTAGACTGCGTACTCAAATCACTCTTTACTACCATCGTGCCAGCCAATACAGATATTAAGCAACATATTTTGACGGCTTATTCAGAACTTGTGTACAGAGAAGCATGGAATAAAGTAGCAGAACCTCTTCTTAACTATGCATCTCTGGTTCAATCAATAAGTTCTCCACGATCCAATCATTTTGCAGTTTATCATACAGAGTTGGACAGATGCGAAGAGGGATGCATGGTAAATCTCGAGAAGAAAATGGCCCCAATGAGCCAGAATGATTTCATCATGTTGTGGGAACGTGCGTTTAACTCTATGGTGCGACAATCGAGGGATATTCGCGATATGTTTTTATCTATGCCAAAGGAACTACTTGAAGCATCCTTATTTACCGATACTACGGCCAAGTCTGATGATACTGAACCAAACAATAATGATGTAATAGTGATCAAAGGAAAAGATCAAAGTGAAACTGTGGTAGTTGCCCAAGATGACTTAGAAGAAGGTGAAATCATTGGAAGTACACAAGAAGAAGGTGAGATCACTGGAAATACACAAGAAAACAACAGCATGGTAATGACTCAACAAAAAGAAAGTGAGACTGCGGTGATTGTACACAATGAAGAGAATCAAAGTGAGTTTGTGGTGGCTTTGCAAGGAGAACTGGAGGAGGGAGAAATTAGAGGAAGTACCCAAGAAGACATGCAGAATAGTAAAGAGGCAGCCGCTGCTCAGGAGGAACATGTCAAGCCTATTGGACCTGATCATTATAATAAACAAAGTGGAACTGCAGAGTATGAACCAAACAAAGACCAAGATGATGACGTTTTTTATAATGCAAGTCAAGAGAATCTTAATGGTAACAGCCCAAACATAGAAATGGAAACGGTGATTCTTCAGGAGAAGCAGACTGCAGATAGTGAAAATAGCGATAAAGATAAAGATGAGGGAGATGCTTCTAACGATATTACAAGTGAACAGTTTGCTGATCCAGAGAATGAACAAATGGAGGAGGATGTTGCA
Organism: Backusella circina FSU 941; assembly: GCA_025399235.1. NCBI lineage: Eukaryota > Fungi > Mucoromycota > Mucoromycetes > Mucorales > Backusellaceae > Backusella > Backusella circina. The sequence goes on from MU622445.1 coordinate 8,079, forward strand.
AATATACCAATAGACGAAGAACTTGATGGTAACGACGCTAATATAGAAAATGGGGTGGGAGGCACTCTTGCTGATATTCAGGACGAGGAAGATGATAACTTCTTTGATGCAAGAGAAGACTGGTATGATCCAAAGGAGGGACACGAAGGTATCGCTGATGATACGCAAAGTGGAACACAAGTACCCTCAATAGAGCAAGACGAAGAGATCGTTGATATTTCACAAACAGAAACCCCGATGATTTTAGAAGAACGAGACGAAGGTATCGCTGATCAAGCACAAATAGCAACACAAATATCTTTGGAAGAGCAAGACAAAGATATTGCTGATCATTCACAAACAGAAACCCCCATGATTTTAGAAGAGCAAGGTGAAGGTGTCACTGTATATACACAAATCGCGACACAAATACCCTCAACAGAGCAGGTTGCTCCCCATTCTATAGATACTCCAGCACCACATAATTTGCAATCCACGAAAGATGTTTCTGATGATCCTATGGGACTTGATGAAGACGATATTCTGCCACCAAAAAAACAAAAGATCGATGGCTCTATTAATCAGTCACCGAGAGCATCAACTATCACCCAAACTGTTGAGGATTTTTTCAAATCAGGAGCCCCAAATCCATATATTTATAATAAATTAAGCTATGAAAAGTAAGTTATCTTTACAAAGTCAAATTGAACAGGAGCTATACTAATATATTTATTATTAGATACCTTGCTCGATTCAACTCTTTCTCCTACATTCGTAGTCAGAACAATACTATTAATTTGGAAAGCACTAGCAGAGACAGCGAGAAAATACTGAGGCTTTATTCACCTTTATCAGCTAGTAAATGGGGCAGTCCTATGCATGTAAACACAAAAGCAAAAGTGCCAAGTCCTCCGGCAGGGCTTCTAGTTAGAACAGACGAAAACCAAAAAGATAGCCCAAGCAATGTCATCTTTGATCGAGGAGACATATCTTCACAGGAATATAACCCCCCTGCTACTCCAATAGCACATATACCCTCTCCTATTACATCAGATCCAACATCTAGCTCATTATTGGGTAAGAGGAGCATCGACGATATCACAAATCCCAATGTAAATTATAATCAGCATACTCCACAACTATCCCCTCCACTTCATGACCAGACATCTCAATCGTCTGGGCTTTCTTCGCCAGAACAAACACACAGTTTACCAGTACTACCTTCTACCGAAAAGCAGAGAATGTTTATTGAGAAAACGGTACCTGATTATGACCAACTTGTGAATATACAAGATCCACCAGCATCAAGCTCTACCATTTCCCGAGTAAATTACGTATACCAAACTACTGATGAAATAATCGCATCTAATGTTTCTAGTCCATACGTTTGTAAAAAGACAAGATATAGAACGTAAGTTTTTTTTTTATAGTCTCAAGCTAAGAGGTGTTGTACTAAATTATTTGATCTATGTTTAGCTCTATGCTTGAACCTGGTTCTTATACACGAAGACGCAGGAAAAAGGGACTGTAATCCTCCTTTTTTTTTCAATTATGATTGTATATGTTGCACATGTACAGAGAAACAGTCAAATTTACCGTGTTATTTATTTACATGGAAAATAAACAAAATTTACTAGACTAAGTTGGATCTGAATGTACGAGTGTAGAGAATCTACTATTTCCCAAAATCAACGCCTTGATTAAGAAAAAGGTGAAAATACTTACACCAAAGGAATGTAGCGTTTTTTATACAATTTTTGCGGTAAATATCAACTTTTACTGACCGACTGTATCAGAAAAAGTATCAAGATAATAAAAAGACTAAAGAGTCCTCAAATAACAGATTATTTGCATGTATTTATAAGAATTGGAGTAACTTGATTTACAGTGGTTCGGTAATTAAACTTAACATCTGTGTATCGATGAAACTGATTTTGAAGTAGATATAGATGAATTGTTCCACTTTATAAACTATTATTAGACAGATGCGGTTTAAGTACATTATGGAATATACTGTTATTATCGAGCCATTCAATTATAATCTGATTTTGAACTACAACTTAAATGTTAGCGGATGTTTTGATATTGATATTCGTTAGACATACCAAGCAGTGTCAAGAATTGACTCAGTTTGAAATACATAGTCGAAGAGATCGCTAATGGAATTATGGACAAAGAAATCTTCAATTTTCGAATCTGGTTTTTCATTTGCAAGTATTATAGCACTAAGTGGTTTAAAGCCAATCAAGAAATTCAATTCTCAATCAAGCAGTAGATTAAACTTACGCTCGATGTATAATATTTGCTAACGCAAATCTTAGGAGATAGCCCTTACCCAATCCATATCGGCAATTTAATGTAATATTGGGCCATCCCCTAAGAGATTTGTTTATCAAAAACAACCTTTTTCTTATTTCAAAATGAATTTTAGCTCTAATATTATTGAACTTTTTGAAGTTTCTACTCCACTTCCTGCATTTCCTGAAAATGCTAAAAAACACGGGATCAAAAATCTATTGGCGGATTACGCGAACTTGAATAATGTTATTCTTACTAGTTGTAAATCAAAATCTCACGGCTTTCGGTGCCTTAAACCTGTTTCGGATAATGAAGACTGTCATAATCATTCTCTGAACAAAGACCGTTTGCTTACTGTAGCACTAGGAAGAAAAGCCATACTAACTTTCAAAGATTTGGAAAAAGTTAATGAGGGTGTCGAAAGAAACGTTCCTACGGCAATAATTCAAAAATTCGTCAGCAGTGACAGCGAGATGAACAAGTTGACAGTGCATGATATCAATAATATGAAATACAGCCTTAAAAATAAGTTGGATTTGAAATCAGAGGATGGCGCCACTGTCTTACTCAATTATATTGAAAGCAAACAATTTATTACGAAATATCGCTGTGATCCAACTACAAATGCTCTTGACGGACTCTTTGTTATCAACACAACTCTAATCGCTAGAGCCAAACAATTCTCTGAATTGGTCATTATTGACGCTACTTATAATACAAATAGCTTGAGAATGCCATTAATTTGCGCCTATGGTGTTAGTAATCTCGGAGGCATGGTACTCAAGGCATTTCCTATCGCATTTTTGTTGGGTTACCTGTGAAAAAGAGTATGTGTATTGTTGGTTCTTGGAAACCCTCAAAGGGTTTATGGGTAAATCTCTTGCTGATACTATCTTTCTTAAGGATAAGTGTACTACACTTATGAATCAACTGGAGAAGCAATTAAATACTAACAAAAATCTATTGTGTACTTGGCATATGACAAACAACCTCAGTTCCAATTGTACCAAAAAGATCTTTAAAGTAGGCAGTACCATGCAAAAATTTTAAAAAAAGCAAGTTATATTAATCTCAGAAAAGAAGATCATTTCATGTTCTTAACGAAAAAAATAACAAAGTTTACGAAACAAAAGATCACTTTAAACCACAGGAAAAGTGCATAAATACCACTGAAAAACAACATTTCGTTGATCTATACCACTCAATTAGCAAATGTAATATCAGGAGTGCTTTTTTTATCCTAAAGGTGATGGTTATTGCGGATACAGAGTAATTTCACACATCCGCAATAATTATCAAGACGACTTTCTAAAAGTTAAAGCTGACATGCTAGCAGCTTTCGAGAAAAACAAAGATATTTATAAAAGATTTACATCTACGACATAGACAAACTCGAAAAAAAACATCAGAGCTGGAATGGGCGAAAACTCCCCTAAAGTACCAGAGTGGTTTATTGTTCCTGATTGCACACAAGTTGTGGCAGATGCATATGATGTACCTGTCTGTGTATACTCAGAAAACATGGAACTATTATGGCCAGTTTCCCAAAATTAAATCCTAAGCATCATAATCAACAGAAAAAGCAAGAAAATAACACATCCAATTAGATTATTACTATATTTTCTGCATTCGTAAAATAAAGCAACTTGAAAATAATAAGAATTTTAGATGCTACTTTTAAAGACAACAAATCTCTTAGGGGATGGCCCAATATTACATTAAATTGCCGATATGGATTGGGTAAGGGCTACCTCCTAAGATTTGCATTAAATTAAATCAAAAAATATCTCAAATCGTTTCTGTATAAACAACATTATACTTGTAAATATCTGAAAGGCTAGTACTGTTCATACTAGCAGAGCAATTAGCAGTTAATGCTCTGGTTGATGTTGAAGACTTCACTCAAGACAAAGCTACATGAAGCTGACCATGAAAGAACACAGGTCCTGTATCAGTTTATTCACTGGAGTATGTTCAGTACTGAAAAAGAGTCACTTTTTAATATTAAATCTCTGTAGAATCATGCAAAAATCAAAAACCCCTGTCATCATTACAAATTTAAATAATGTTTTTCTTTTCTTTTTTTTGTTTTTCCAATTCATTTCTTTCTTATTATTTTACTTGCATTAAAAAAAGAAAAAGATATGTCTTCGTTCCGTACTTTCCGTGCCTTGAGTGTTCGTGCTCAACGTACTACATTACTCTCATCACGTTTAGCTTATCAAGGACGCGTATCTACACGTTCCTTTGCAACAGGTGCTCCACATCCAAAGTCAAATCCACTACTTTGGATTGGTAAGTTTGAATCATATCTTACATAATTATATACTTATATACGAATGATAGGTTGTATTTCACTTGGTGGTGCTGTAAGTTATTATATGGGGAAAAAGGAGGAGGCCAATGCAAAGGATACGATTGTAGCAAAACCTGTAGACGTCAACAAGAAAACCGAAACACCAACAGTCAATTCTGAAAAAAACAAGATTGATTATCAAGCAGTTTATAACGACATTGCGGAATTACTAGATCAAGATCCAGAGTAAGTTTTTTTTTGGTTGGTTATGCAAAGTAACTAATCGAGTGTTTGTTAGTTATGATGATGGTTCCTATGGACCCGTTCTTCTTCGTCTCGGTTGGCACAGCAGTGGTACGTTTAATAAAGAAGACAAGTCGGGTGGTTCAAATGGAGGCACTATGCGTAAGTAGGCTTAAAAAAAAGAAGGAAAAATTTCTATTCTAACAAAAAAAAAAAAATAAGGCTTTAAAGCTGAGGGAGAACATGCAGCCAATAATGGTTTAGAGGTGGCCCGTGATTTACTTCATAAACACATTAAACCAAAATACCCCGATATCAGTTATGGCGACCTCTATACATTAGGGGCTGTAGTAGGCGTACAAGAGGTAAATAACATTGCCTGTTTTTTTTTTTTTTTTTTCTTGGGACATATACTCAAAAAAATAAAATATATAGCTCGGTGGACCCGATATCGTTTGGAGACCAGGTCGAAAAGATCAAGGTGAAAACAAATGCACCCCTGATGGTAGATTACCCGATGGCGCCAAGGACTCGGCCCATGTTAAGGACATCTTTTACCGTATGGGCTTCAATAACCAAGAAATCGTTGCTCTCACAGGTGCCCATGTCCTCGGACGCTGTCACAGAGACCGCAGTGGTTTTGATGGACCATGGCAAGAGGCACCCACCTTCTTCTCCAACGAATATTTCAAGGTCATCACCACGCGCAACTGGGTCAAGAGGGATCTGGGTGACGGTCTCTGGCAGTGGGTCGATAAGAACAATCCCGAGATCATGATGCTGCCCATCGAGATCACCATGCTGGAAGATAAGGATTTCAAACCTTACTTTGAGTTGTATGCAAAGGATACCGAGCGCTTCTTTACTGATTTTGCTGCTGCGTTCAAGAAATTGATCGAGTTGGGTGTGGAATTCAAGGGTGATGAACCTGAATATGTTTTTGAACGTTTGAATATGTAAGCACTCGGATAAATCTTCTCCGGGTGTAAACATAAATATATAAATATTGCTCAGTGTGATGGTGCAATCTTCCATTCAAATGCCGAAAGTTGTTTTCAGGTTTTTTTTTTTCTTGAAAAAAAAAAAGTATTTTTCTTTTTCCTTCTTTTTGTTTTGTGTATATGTATATCTATATATAAAATGAATAGCATTAAAGTAATAAAAGACGGTGACAAATCAATACTATTAACGATTGAGGATAACAAACTCATTATTACCGACCAAGAAGAACCAGTTCAACTAGACTCTATCTATGGCGTTAACACGACGGATACCCATTTGACGATTCACTATGCACAAAAACAAGTCGTGACCCAGCAAGAGACCACCAGTCAAACAGCAACATTATTGAACCTACGACCGGGAGATATACTTTGGAAAAGACACACACTTAACTTTGAACTTGATGATAAGGATGAGGCATTTTTCAACAAATTGAAAACACCAGTACCGCTTGGTGATAAGAAGGTGGTTGTTTTTATCAATCCCATTGCCGGTACACAGCAGGCAAAGACACACTGGAAGAATACCGTAAAACCGATGCTTATCGCTGCAGGAATCCAAAGCGACCATATCCAAGAGATCTTCACCCAGAGCGATGGCAAGACGCGTACGCTTGCCGAAAACCTCGGGAAACAGCTTGAAGGAACACAAGACGACACCATCATCATCTGTATGGGAGGAGATGGCACCCTCCATGAGATCGTCAATGGACTAGCAGATACCCGCTCCGAGCAAAGGCCTACCTACCGCGTGGGCATCGTCCCTGTTGGATCAGGAAATGCATTTTCTTTGAGTTTAAAGATCGAAAGTGTGGAGCATGCCACTCTCAGCATCATCCGAGGTACCACCAGCCCCTTCCACATCATGCATGTCAAGTTGGGCCATGCCACACAGGAGGACGACTGGCAACACCATGTTGAGTTTGACCATCAACCCAAACCCATACGCCTCCTTGTTGTGATGAGCTGGGGCTTCCATGCACAGATCGTCAGCAAATCAAGATACCTGCGTTACTTTATGGGCAACATCCGCTTCTCATTGGTGGCTCGATTCTTGCTCTATTTCCTAAAGCAGTACCGAGGTGACATGCTCATCAAAAACGGAGCTCGTTATGATCCCGATAGCGACGCCTTTACGCCCCAAAACGAGGATATCCTACTGACTAGCAATGAAAGCCCCTTTACGTATTTCATTGCAAGTAAACAGGACTCCCTAGAGAGAGGTTTTAAGATCGCCCCCTTTGCATCGCCCCTCTCACTTGACATGGACCTTGTCCTCTTACGTGGCGCCACCGCAGATACCCTCATGAAGGCAAGCATCGAGGCCTTTCAGGGAGGTGCACACGTCAAATCTTCCAATGTCGAATACTACAAGACATCCGAGTTTTTATTGCGTGTGGATGAAAAGACAGAATTGTGCCTGGATGGTGAGATCTGTGATCTACCCTCCAAGGGCATTGTTCAGGTGTCCATGATTGGTCCCTCCAATGAACCCACCTTTCTTACCTTTGTGTCACATTAAACTGACCCACGTTTTTTATTTATTTATTCACTCGTTGTCAAGGCCTTTTATGGTAATGTTTTCTTTGTGTTTTATACCAAATATAAATTGTTTTTTTTATTGTCATTTTTAATTGACATATATCTTTCTTTTTTTGTTTTGTTTTATAAGGAAGGTCCAAAATATAAATCATCCTTTTTTTCTTCTTCTTTTTCAACTTTACATTTTTTTTTTTCCCCAAGAAAAAAATACGACAACAATTCAAATCAATTTGTCAAAAACAAAATAAAATGGTAACAAAAACAAGTCAATTCGTGTCTTTTATTCATCCATAATTGACATTCTCTTCTATTTAGAGTTTACAAGATATCTTATTGACAAGTAAAAAATCAAGTGATGAAGGTATCTCCTTGACAGAAGAAGACACGGACGGTGAAGATGCCGATACACTTTATAAAGCATCCAAACACGAGGTAAACAAAAATAAATTTAAAAAATAAGTTAAAACAACTAAAAAAAAATTAAATAGTCAAAAGAATATTACAAGATCAATGGTATAAACGAATAATATAATGAAGGATATATTAAAAAAAAAAAAAAAAAAAAAAGATATTTTTTTTTTTTTTTTTTAAAAAAAAAAAAAAAAAAAAAGCTAATTTTTTTTTTTTTTTTTGTGTGTGTGCATCTCTGTTAGCCGGAGAATTGAATCAAGATACACTTTGTTCACCGACAACCCCACATGCACTTCGACCACCGTCACATCTACTAAAGGCAAGGCGGGTAGCGAAGCATAATTCATTGCCTGTGGATAAACATGCATTGCAACGTACACATCAGAGACATGACAGTACGAATAGTGCAGTGAGTCCTCGCTTTATGGCCATGCGTAAACTGAGTGAAGTCACTGCAGTAAGTTTTTTATTTATTTTATTTTCATCATTATCTATCCCTCTCTGACTGACTTTTTTTTTTTTATGTATATACTTTTTAGTTGCCTCCAAATACACTTTCAACACCCGTAGAACATCCCAAAGAAAAAGAATTCCAAACAAGACTCGCACTCAACATTGATGAGATCATTGACACCCAACTCCAGCTCTATCTCGGCCAATTGGTCTGGCGCGCCTCAGAATCACACCTAGAGGCACGTCGCTTCTGGGAGGAACAGAAAAAGGAAATGTTTGGGTTTGCCGCTGAACTCATTGACCGACTGGATCAGCATGCCCCGGTCGAGGGGAATACCGAGACTGAATTACAGAAATACAAAGTGAAGAACTCTCAAAAGCAGCGCCAACTGTTTGAGATGGACGTCCTCAAGAACCATCACGCCGAGTTGGAGAGGGAGCATCAGGCAGCGCTAGTGCAATTGAGCCAGCTAGAGAAGCAACGGGTGGAGAAGAGTCAGTTGGAGGAGCGTATCCACGACCTGGAGGAGCAGTTGGTGCACTACTCTGTGCTGACAGAGTACGATGGCGCCAAGGTGGCTGATGTGGTGACCTTGAATAAACAGCTGAAGAATCAGTTGAGTTCGGTAGAGCAGATCAATCGTCAATTACATGATCAAATGGCGGTATATGAGACTGCACTAGAGGAGCAGCGGGTCAAGATGAAAGAGATGGCGCAGCGAAATAAGGTACTGGAAATCGAATTGACACAGTTCAAATTACAACAAAAACAGGCTACTCCACCACCTCAAATAGTGGAGGACGAGAAAGAGGATGGGTTGGACTGCTGTGAAGATTTTGGAACAAAGAAACGTGAATCCGCCATACCCACCGTCAATTGGGCTGACATGATGAATTCCGAGGATGAGGTGGTAAAATGGAGCAAAAAATACAAGATACTCGAAAACGAATACAATCACCTCTGCCAAAAGCTGAAGGAGGTCGAGGTCAAGGATGAAAAGAGACAGGTGGATCTCTTGCAGGCACTCAACACCAAAGAGGACGAGATTAAGCGGTTGAAACAGGCTGGGAAAGTCAATCATATCCAATTGAGTTATCTTCAGCAGGAATTGAATAATAAATCGCAACCAATCAAGAAAAAGATGATGATGCAGCATAATAAACCAAAGGAGGAAGAGGAGGAAGAGGAAGGGTTTGCTACAGAAAAGGATGGTTATCTGACGTTTACAACCGAGATCAATGGTAGACCTTCTACCTATTCCATCAAAATACCAAACACGCATCAAACAAGCCATCAAACAAGCCATCAAAATAGTAATCAAAATAGTAATCAAAATAGTAATCAAAATAGTAATCAAAATAGCCATCGACATAGTCGTCAAACTAGTCATCAAACTAGTCATCAAACAAGCCATCGAAATAGTCATCAAAATAACTATCGAAATAGCCATCATCAAAAAAAGTTGAATCCAAATGCACCTTCATGGCACCAGTAAGAAAAAAAAAATACCCTTCTTTTTAATGCACACACGTTTTTACTACATTAATTTCTTTACTACTACTTCTACTACTACTACTACTAATAATAATAATAATCTTGTACCTTATTTACATAAAAATAATTCATTCTTTTAAAATAAATAAATCAAATTCTGTAATTTTATCTTTTTTTTTTTGTGTAAAGTAGTACCAATTGTTTGACATGCCTTTCAGCTATTTCAATTAAAAAGAAGCGTGGTTGCATCAACTGGGCTTAGCAAAAAGACTCAAAACGTGTTTTAAAAATAATCACCCTATTCACTTTTTTTTAACCAAAAATGGCTCGAAGAACCGAGAGGAAATAATATAACACAAATAATGCGATTTTATTTATATTATTCATTCTATATTAGTTTTATTAGAATATATGAGCTGAGCAGGGTTGTAAATCCACAAGAGAGACGATATCCCAAAACAAGTAAGTAAACAAAATCAAAAATCAAATGCTGCCATTCATTTGGATCTATTGCCTTTCATCCGTTTTCTTTTTTTTTTTTTTTTCTTTGTCTAATATTTAGCATCAATAAAACCATTGTCATTAAATAAAGCTGCTTTTTAAAATGAAACAAAAAGGAATAGCGCGCGTACTGTGTTTCTATGGCTTCCAATTTGGCTTGACAAAAAAAAAAAAAGGGACACTCTTCTCAGCGACCCCTTAGTGCCATTTAGCGATGTGTGTAGACTTGAATATACCATCATACAATATAAATATAAGGCCATGCATTTATATGGATATTTATATTATTTCTTTTTTGTGAAGCAGCTGAGTTTTGCAACAGTCACCTCTACAATGAAATTTTGGCACCCCTCTCTTGTTTTCTTTATTTTTGTCTTTTGTTTTCTTTTTTTTTCAATTAATAAACACCGAGAAAGAAAGAAAAAATGGGAAAGACACAAGAAGAAACCATGGGAAATCCCTTTGTTAGCAAGGAATCCGAATTACATTCCTTGACTCGCTTAGAAGAAGAGACCTGTTACAAGGAAATGAAGGCAAATGCACTTGAATTCTGTCAGTTACCCATTAAAGGTAAATGCGTCTTTTTTTTTTTCTTTTTTTCCATGGAAAAAGAAAGCTAAGCAAAAAAATACATATTTTCTAGAATTCGTTACTTGTAGTCGAGAACATAATGTGACCGTCATGTGGACATGTCGTTCAAAGTTAAAAGAGATGAATGCCTGTCTTAATACAAGGTAAAAAAAAAAACATGCGCGATAGAACGAAATATTTAATGCGTTTTTTTTTATAATTATTTAAAAAGAACTTCACAAGATGAATTAGATAAATTGATGCTTGCCAAATTAGAACAAAAAAGAAAAAAGCATGCCGCTGAAGCTGCTGCCGCTAAATAGCGTATTTTTTAGCACCTTCATCCTATATTATATATCTTTTTTAATAAAAAAAAAAAAAAAACCAAACTTTAAATAATACCATCACTTACACTAATAACACAAATGTGATCTAAATCACGGAAATACTCATTGTAGTCGAGGGCATAACCGACAACGAATTCGTCAGGAATAGAGAAGCCAACATAGTCAGGTGTATACCCATTACTACGATCCGTCTTTTTGACCAACAGGCTCGTGACTCGTACAGATAAGGGCTTAAAGTCAGATAATCGCTCGAGTAAACGGACCATGGTTGCACCGGTATCAATGATATCCTCTACAATCAAGAGATTCTAATACAGAGCCTTAATACACACGCATACACATTTTATTATCTATTCTATTTACCTTTCCCTTAAAGCTATCCATTTCCTCATCTGTCAAGGAGACCTTGACACCCTCTGATTTATCATTTTTATAAGACTTGACTCGGATGAATTCCAAGGAGAGGGGAACAGTTGCCCCATTCTGTCTGGTCAACTTTTTAATCTCTGCGACGAGATCTGCAAAGTACTGATGACCTCCCTTTAGGATACAACAGACAACTGCAGTTATATGTGAATTCAATCAGTGTTTTTTTTTTTTTTACCAAAAAAAAAAAAAAAAAAAAGCAGAGCCTCTCTCTCTCTTTCTCTCTATACTTTACCTAAGGGACCTTGGGTATCATTCACAATGAGTCTTGCTAATTTCTGGATTCGATCCTATATAAAAAAAACAGATATATAAATACAAATATATTCCTCTTTTTACCCAAAAAAAACTTACTTTAATCACACCATGAGGGATCAGAATACTGGAAACATCCTTTTCATAGTGACTAGGAATAACGAAATGATCCAGCGAATATTGGTTCTTATCGGTAGTGACATCAATCCAATCCTGTTTATTCATTGTTTGTATAAGTTTGATGATAATAAAAGTAAAAAAAAAGAGAGAGAGAGATGAGAAAGAAAGATGGGAAGCATGATTAAGTGTGTGAGTATGTCTATTTTATTATTTTATTTATATATTTTATTTTAAAAAGAAAATATGGTGTAACGATAGTATGTAATGTCTAGTGCTGAGTTTTGATGGTTGATAATTCATTTTCATTCGTGGTACCTAATAAAGAATCACCAGGTAATGTCTTCTTCTTTTCATTTAACTGGACTTTACTATAGAGAAACAATGATGTCAACATCATCATCCTGCGTTGCTCTTATCTTTTGTATCTTACCTGTACCAAGCTCCACCTATTAACGTTAATAAAATACCCAATCCATTCACCATAGTGATACTGATATCAAAAATAATAACTGCCAACACAATGGAAAGAACCTGCTTTACATTGCCTAAAAAATCATAACCACCTGGTTAAACCATCTCATCCTTTTCTTTTTCTATCTGTATTTTTTACCTGCAACTGTCATGGTCAAGGCGGATGTCTTTTTATTCGCAGTAAAGCTCACCACGTTTAAAAAGAAGGCAATCACACCATTCAATAAAAGCGCCGTAAAGCTCGTCATGGTCAAATTGGTTGCGGCGTACTCCCTCACCAACTCCATCTCGCCTGTTGCATACGAGTAGAGCATCGTCTGGATAAACGCCAGGGGAGACATTCTCAATAGGAGATCGAGTGGGTGGAGCTTGAGTCGGCCTACTTGGACACGGTTGGTGACCACGGTCTTGAGGGCAGCGAGGACGGTGCCCAGCACGGTGAGGACAAAGCCTAGCATGGTATAGTTGTAGTCGCCAAAGGTGGCGAAGCCGACACCGAAAATGACGGGGCACAGGGAGAGATAGACTTTGTTGGAGTAGACCTTTTTGAGAAACATGACATTGAGCATGACGGTGAAAACGGGTGTCATTGCACGTACGACTTGATGAAACTAGAATGAGAAAGAAAAAGTGTGTATATTGAATATCAAAAAAAAAAAAGAAAGTCATTTTTTTATTTTATCTATTATGACTTACTGGAACAGTAACGAGGTTGCTATGGTAATAAAATAAAATAAATATGCTTATAATAATAATAATAATAATAATAATACTATTCTTATTTAAACTTACAGTGACACATTGCTAATTGCAATATTAATGGTATAAAGTACAGAAAACATCAACATGACCATATTTTCTCTTTCACCCAACTGAGCGGGCTTAAAGATGCCAGCCTTCCAGAATATATAGGAACCAATCGTACCGCACAGAGTGTGAATGGCAGTAAGTGCCCAAGGAAATGGGAATTGAAACATGGCCATAATGACCTTGTTGTATAAGGTGAGCCCTAAATTAAGAAAAAAGTAAAGCACGAGCCATACAAGAGAAGAATCTAAAAAACTCTTTTCCATAATATGTTGTTTCTATGTATATATTATTAAATGATGATGAATTATTTATAGAAGAGAAAGAAAAAGAGAGAAACAAATTAGAAATTCCTTTTTTATATTCAAAAAAAAAAAAAAAAAGGGGGAACGAAATTTTAAAAAAAAGAAAACTGTTTCAACCAATCGATGTTTATATAGAAAAAGAGTATATAAAAAACTCTCTTTTTAAACTATTTTATTTATTAAAGCCACCAAGACTCCTTTTCCTGATTATGCACAAACATGGTATCGTCCTCATCCTCAATATCAAATTCCGTTACAACAAGATCATCCTCCTCATCCGACATACCGCTCGATTGGCTAAAGATGGCTGAATCATAACTTGCCTTTTGGGAAGTCTGGGGTGGCACAGGCACAATAGCCAATGGCGTGACTTCCTCCTCATCCTCATCCTCCTCGGTCTCCTCCAAGAGATCCTCCTTCGTCAATTGTGCAAAGCGAGACTTGAGTTGGCTGATGCTGGGTCGATCATGTGGGTTCATGGCAAGGACAGATTCAAGGAGACTGGCACAGCTACCTGAGAGTGATGGGAAAAGGGTTGTACCAAGGACCTTGGGATCCTTCTGGTAGGCCGCAAAGCTTGGATCGAGGGCGGTGGCCTCCTCCCATGGGTTCCGTCCATAAAGAAGGGCCAGTAGGAGGATACCGAGACTCCAGATATCCGAAGCAGCGGTATCGTAGGGCACATCCTCAAACGCATCACCATCATCCTCTGCAAAATGCTCTGGACCGAGGTAAGTGGTGGAGCCACAGCCAAATTCGAGTGAATATCGATCACGCGTGGCCAGTCCAAAATCAGCCACCTTGCAGACAAGGCCATCATGGTTCTCCTGAAGCAAGATGTTCTCCAACTTGATATCGCGGTGGTAGACAGAGTGCTGGTGCATGTACTCTACGGCGTCGAGGACCTGGCCAAAGTAAAGTTTGATTTCGTGCTCAGAGAGGGGCTGATGATGCACAACATGATCAAAAAGATCGCCCTGATCACACAATTCCATAATCATGTAGACCTCATCTCGCTCATGCAGGGTGTGATGGAGGGCGAGCACATTGGGATGATGGAGCTGCGACTGAATGTCAATTTCAAGTTGCTGAAGTGCGAGCTGTTCAGGATCGAGTCCTGTCTTGGAGAGGACCTTGACAGCAATGTAGCGCGTATCGGGGAGAGACTGGCCTAGGAAGAGACAGCCATAGGATCCTCGGCCGAGTTCTTCGACGAGTTGGTACTGGTTGTTGATGACTTTGTCTACGAAACTACTCGAGATGATATTGTTGGACATTTTTCTTGTTCTTTCTTCTTTATTATTGGCAATAAGATTTCTTTTGGTTGCTGTTTGTTGTGGGAGGTTTTTTTTTTTTTTGGGTTTTTTTTTTTGTTGAAAGTGCTTCAAACCTCAAGAGATGGAGGTTTTAAGCAGATGATCTCTTTTTTTTTTAATAAAAAAAAACGAAGTGGGTAAAAAGACGAGCGCTCTTTTTTTTTTTCTTCTTTTTTTTTCTTCTTCTTGGTGCTTGTTTGGTAGTGGAAAGTGATATTAAAGTGAAGCCTGCATACTGTTTTGGTGGGGGGGTGCTTAGAATCAATGAGTGGGAGAAAGAATAAAGAGCCAAAAAAAAAAAACAGAAAAAAATGAAAAAGAATTCCTTGTGTCGGACTGATATCAGCTGATCTTCAAGGGAAAAACAATCTCCGGAGTTTAATAAATACAATGAGACATGTGAGCCATTCTCTCTCGCCTCTCTGTCTGTTCATCCGGTGAAGTACGACCAGATATTCAAAACAAATAATAAAACTAGTGATGAATTATAAAAAAAAAAAGGTACTGGTATCATTTACAAATTACCTCATCTTGATTTGAACATAGATAGATAAAAGAAACCCTTCACTTCCATTGTATATAATAACTACAAAGCCATGTCATTGAAGAGGGTTATTTAATGATGACACAATTCCATTGGTAATATAGCGTAGGTATTATACTCTGAAAAAAAAAACAACAATCTATTTGTGCTACAATACAGATGCAGTTCAAATATATAATTAAAGAAAAAAAAAATGATGTCATTTGAACGTACATATATATATATATCATCCATTACTACCATTGTTATATATATATATATATATATATATATATATAAATGTATGCTTTATTTGTCTTTATTGAGCATGAATAGGACATTCTTTGCCCTTTGAAAACCAATGATTTATACAGTGTCTGTGAAAAGAGCACAAACAACTCAGCCTAGTCACTGTGTCATCTATGTTATAAGAAAGATGAGTAATGATGTCTCTGTTTTTTTATTCATCACTTATTACCTGCTTCGAATTCTTCAAAACAAATAACACATTCCTGTCCTATCAGAACAGAAGTGGGTATCAATTTATAAACTACCAATAAAAAGGGGGTATTTCTTTTAGTATTTCTCTCTTTCATAAGATTCCATGATACCACTACTATGAACTTACCAATATAACGAGTGCTGGTTGATGTCGCGTTAGAACTTGAACGTAAGCAATCCTGTACATGTTGCTCTTGTTCCTGTACTGTCTTAAACTCCCTTAACCGCCTATTGCAAACAGGACATTCTGTCATATCGCCTGAAGAGGAGGGTGACATATCATCCAAACATCCATCACAGACTCGCTGAGGTTGAAGTGAGAGTAGATAGACTTGTTGACTTGATATGGAAGGTGGGTGAATGCTATTTGAAAAGGGCAGTAGTGCTCGATGGGAGGAGCATTTGTCACATACAACTTGTCCACATCGTCTTTTATGCATATATTATTAGATTTATCCCCTATTTCTTTACTGCATATGAAAAAAAAAAAAAAAAATAGACTTACCGACAATGATGTTTTCTAATAATTAAATTAAACACACGATGACACTGTCTACAATCCAGCGCCAACTCATTATTTTCCCATGTGCCATTCATATGCTGTATCTCATCCTCATCACCGACACTACTACTACTACTACTACTACTACTATTCCTTCTACTACTTGCTGGCATCTCACCGATCTGTTCATAGAGTAACGGCTGTGACTGACTCGAGTTAATAAAGGTGGCCTTGGCCATCGTCGTGCTCACCGTAGATAACCGATTGGATGATGCCTGTTCCTCTTCCATCTCTGACTCTGTCGTAGTATTATCATCCTCTGCAAACCCATTCGACAATACATCCATCCGTTTCTTCATGATTCTCGTCCAGCAGCGTCTTCGCACCCAACCAGCGGGTCTGGCAGGCATCTCTGCACACCAATCTGTTTCGCCCTGTCTGGCATAGGACCAACCCCCCTCTGTTGTATACGGAAATGTGCCATCAATGGTCCAGGCTGTCAGCCAAAACCATTCCGTATTGGGCAATGCCACCTTGGATCTCCCCGGGATGGACTTATTCTGATAAAACCAGACATCGTGCTCAAACGTGGTGTCGGTCCCGACCTGGACCTGGCTCAGAACAACGGGGATGGTCACATGAAAGGAGAGTGGATCCACCGTGAGGGACTCGTGGGATTCGAGCAGCTGACAGAGATAGGTCTCGCCTGCCGCGGCGGCCACATCATAGGCGGTTTCGCCAAATTTGTTCTTGATGAGTGGATTGGCATGTCCTCGTTCAAGTAGAAAGAGGACAAGCTCAGTATGTCCCTTTGAGGCCGCATTCACTACATTCTATTATTAGATATATATATATACAGAGAGAGAAGGCTTTTCTTATTCACTTACTAAGGGGTGTATGACCTTGTGCAGATTGGATATTGACGTCCGTATTCGGTAAAAAGACAAGTAATTGCACCATGGCGACATGTCCAGCTGAACATGCATTGTGAAGTGCCGTCCAACCATCACGATCTGCTATTGTATAATCGGCTCCGGCTTGATGGATCAGGTAATCGACCACATTGTATTGTCCAGTGTAAGCTGCTTTCAAAAGTGCAGTCTAAAAAAAAAAATTAAGTAAAAAAAAAAAAAAAAAAAAGGAGTTTCTATTATTACCTCTCCCTCTTTATCGACAACGTCCACATGCTGCTGTTTTGATTCCAACAAGAAGGCGACCAGGTCAACATGACCTCTTGACGCTGCAAAGTGTATCGGTAATAAACCAGAGGTGTGTGGTAGGTTGGGGTCACAGCCTTTGGCTATGAGACGTTGTACTTGAAAGAGGTGTCCGCTTGCGGCGGAACTATAGAGATCTTTGGTTTTAAAAAAGGGTGCAAATGAGTAGATAAAACTAGTGTTTGTCATGAGAAGAAAAAAAGAAAAAGAAAATGAAACAATAATAATAATAAAAAAAAAAAATGAGGATGTGTGGAAATAAAAATAAAAAAGGGAAAAAAAAAGGAAAAAAAAAAAAAAAGAAAAAAAAAAAAAAAAAAAAAAAGAAAGTGTCTATATTATTTGGGTGAATGAGCACGTTACTTTCTCTCAGTCTCTCTCTTTCTTTCGCTTTCGCATTAACAACTTTATTGATGTACCAATGCTTTAAATAGAATAAGAATGGCTTATATATACTTTTCTATGATCGATATTTACACTTCATCAGGATGAAAATGGTTTATTTTCTATAAATGAATTTGATTGGTTAAAAAGAAAAGGGGGTTGCATTGACTTTTATGGTTATTGCTTTTTAAAGGAGTCAGATTAAATGAATATACACACATGAGTTTGATTAACTCAGCCTCCCACGATCTGAATAAAGACAATGGTAATAGTAGAAAATGTTGTTCAGTGTATCTCTTCAACATTGTGTCTTTAGAAAAAAAAGGAAATTGCTTTTCATGCCCTTTCTTATTGCATGAGAAAACAAATTAATGCGGTCTTTGTTTCCATTGTTTTCAAAAATCGTCATTTTGCGTCTGTTTTAAGGGACAATCAGCAGTTATATTGATTGCTCTATTTAAATTGAAATTTTTATTGATACTCTCTCTCTCTCTCTCTCTCTCTCTCTCTCTCTCTCTCTCTCTCTTTAAATAGCTTTATGAATTTACTTTATTGTAGGGTTGATTGTTTGCAGCTTCATCTGGTTAAAAACAAATTCAAACAACTACAGTGAGAGAGATTTGGATACACTATAGTGAGGTCGTCTCTTTCGGTGGTAATTCCGTATCATTGCTGATTGAAAGAGAAGTGTGTGTGCTTTGCTATCTATAGCTACTCCTCGATAATAAACAAAATGGTCGGATACACTTTGCCTCGTGAGAGATCTATCGCGTCATGGAAATGCCCACCATGCAAAGAGGCCACCTTATCTGGTACAAGTGTTTAAAATCAACATTAAACCATCACTTGAGAGACCCTACAATACATTGATCATGCTCATTACATTAAACTTTTTATTTAGCAATATACAAACGGTAAAAATAAAAATAATAAACAGTTCTAGGACTGGGCAATGGTGGATACGGGAGGGAAAGGGTTCTCTTTACTCAAAACAAGAAACATCTTCTCGTGGGATAAATAGCCCCGGATATATCCCTTTTTTTTTAATAAATGGTTTTAGTATCTTGAATGCAAAGATGGTTTAACTCACTTACCTTGGATATCATATTTGCAATCATCCACTCCGCCTCTTGAATCACAATGTCCAAACCTTGGAATAGTAAAGCTTGCTCAAAGGTTTGGATTGGTATTCTTGAATTGGATCCTTGGATTAAGTATACTTTACGAAATAATTGTCGGATAACGATGCTCTCTGCCTTCTCGATGGCAAAGTACGTGCCGCGTCGGATAAGATTCGATTCAGATGCTCTAAGGGCCTCGTTGAAGATCTTTACGTTTCCTTGCTTGGTAGATTCTGCAATGACTCCGTACGTGGCATTGATGCTTGGATATCTTTCGAAGAGCAGAGGGGAAGGCAGGATACCTCTCATCAATTTTACTGGAAGCAGCGTTTGTAAAATGAGTCTTTTTAAAAAAAAAAATGATAAGTTTCATTGCTTGTTTTAAAAATAGTACAACTCACTCTTTGTTCTTTCTGTTCCTAACAGTGCACTCTCTGGAGGCTGCATCCAACTCAATCTCTGCTTTAGCATAATCTTCCTCCAAAAAGTACAGGCGACCTAAATAGTATCTGAAAGTGACACGATCGCTCTTTGGAAACTCTTCCAGTGAGGGCATATCAGCAGCTTTCACAGCGCGGAGGATGTTCTTGCACAAGTTCTGCTGCTTCAACTAAACAAAAGGTTTTAGGCTTTTTTTTTTTTATGCATTTTCATTTTTTATCACTTTTTACCTTGAAATAGATTCTGAAGAGGATACCAATCATGCAGTAAGTACCATACTTCTTTGATGTGCTTGATGGTCCTCTATCAGTAATACAATAAGTGAATGATTTACTAATAATGTTGGCAGCATCCTCGAGTTTCTTGCGCTGTCCCTCCACAGCCACTACTTGCAAATCAGCCTAAAACAAAAAAAGAGTTGTAGTTAGATATCTGTTACTATGTTGTACTGATGATTTAGTACCTTTGCCGCAATCGTTCTCAAGTCATTATTTACCACATACAGTGGCTGCAAACACCAACGAGTCATACCAGACATGCCCCTTTGAAATGCCCTATGATCAACAATGTATCAGTAAATGGGTTGGGATAGTTTCTTTTTTTTTTTTAATAATAATAAAAAAAAAACACTTACTGAACTAGATCTTTTTGGGATTCATATGCATCCTCATAGTCACCATTATCAATGGAAAT
This sequence comes from Backusella circina FSU 941, assembly GCA_025399235.1. NCBI lineage: Eukaryota > Fungi > Mucoromycota > Mucoromycetes > Mucorales > Backusellaceae > Backusella > Backusella circina. Next base: position 28,297 of record MU622445.1, read on the forward strand.
GATAGTTTTTAGGTGCAAAGTAGCGATTTCATTCCAAGGTGCATCGAGGTTGTTTCTGGGTTGGAGATCGCTGCTCTAAGGAAATGTAATAGTTACGAATTTAGCTTATTTTAATAAATGTCTTTTCGTCTTCTTACTGAGAGATTCTGTTGAATAAGTAGGTTTACATGGTTGTCTGTAATAGACAACATGTTGGCGGTTTGTTTGGAATTCTCGTAGTTAACATAGTTGTTAAGTCGTTCGTAGTAAAGGGCGGCTCCAGCAACCATTTTGACTTTGCTAATAAAGACAGAGAGAGAGAGAGAGAGAGAGAGAGAGAGAGAAAGAGAACGATCAAAACGCGGTCTTGGATTTTATCAAAAAAAAAAAAAAAAACATTGGCCAATAGAAGTCTTTTGTGATTTGGCTACATCGTTTCCAAGAGATTTTTTTTAAAAAAAAAAACCTGTTCTCTTGGAGAGAGGAAGAATATCTATTGCAGTCAGACTCCGATATTGGAATATATTCTAATAGAATAACATTGGCATTGGAATACTTTTGGGAGATTTTATTCCACTCTTTTTGCTTTTTTTAACTATACAAAGTGACAATTGGCCAATGAAATAGGTGGATACCACTTCGAAAAGGGAAGGTAGACTATTGAAACCTCCATATGCAGCATTCCAATATCGATGTTTGGCTGTAATAAGCTTATTGACATATCATCATCTTGGTTTATAATAAGAAAAGGCCTATATCTATTCAAGAAATACCAATCCAAATAATGTGGTTGTTCTTGCGTAGGAAATCCCTGAAAGCAATCCAGCTTGTCTATTGCTAAAAACAAAGGATATATGAATTAAATAAATACATTAGCATCTCATGATAGTTCTTCATCAGATATAATAGAAATACACTACCTATCTTAAAGACTGATACTATAGAGCATTTACAACGAGATATGGTATATATAATACTATTTGACTTTACATTTTACGATAAAGATGGGTTTATAGGAGCGTAAAAATGACTTATACAAGTGTTTTTTTTAAAATTTTAAAGTGAATCAAAAGTATATACTTTCATTGATTCTCAAATAGAAAGCACATCAATGCAATCCATCAAACCGTCTTCTTTCTGAGTTTATAATTGAAAAGGAGGATATGATTCGTTAAGAATTGACTTTATATACTATTTTAAACAAAAAAATTTTCATAACACGTTCTCTCCCTCTCTCTCTCTCTCTCTCTCTCTTTAAATATGTCTCAGCAACAACAAGTTAACCTTTCGGATCTCGACTTGACTTCACTTCAACAAGTCAAGTCACAGTTGGAAGAGGTAAATAGAATGGAGACGCGTTTTTTTTTTTTATATATATATATAAAGATGATGAAAGAGCTGACTTGTATACTATTATCAAGGAACTTAATCATTTAACCCAATCTTACTCTAAACTTAAAAACGTTCGAGCAAAATTCAATGACTGTGCTGAGAGTGTAGATGTTCATCCATAATGATATCATAAGATTCTGTTTTGGTTTTGGTTTTGTCTTTTGTAGTTCGAAGAACCACCTTTTTTTTTTTTTTTTTTTTTTTTTTTATATATATATATATATATATATATATATATACATATATATTGAATAATTCAACTCATCTTGCTGATGAACCATTCTCCTTAACTGTTAAGTATACCTTTATGTTCCAGGTAAATTGAGCGACGTAAACAAGGTTATTGTTGATGTCGGTACTGGTTATTATGTTGAAAAGGTAATGTGTGTTAAAGAGTGGTGAGAGATCTGTGTAAATACTGATAGTTTGTCTCTAGTCCACAGAGAATGCATCCAAGTTTTATAAGGACAAGGTGGAATACGTAAAGAAGAACATGGGTACACTTGAAGAGACAATTACCAGTAAACAGAGTAGTTTAAGAGGTAAAAAAAGAGTTGATGGTGGTTTGTGTATATAGAACAAAACTAATAAAAGTGGTTTAGCTATTTTGAATGTGATGCAGGATAAAATTCAGGAACAACAGCAGAAAAAATAGAGAAAAAGAAGGATATCAAAAAATAAATATTGCCTTTTGTTTTAATAATAAATTATAACGGATTACTTGTTGTGATGATGTAATCCATGGCGATCTCCCATTTGTACAAACTAAAAATGCTACTGAGGTTAATCAATGTTTACCACAAGAGGCAAATTGCTTACTCTCTTAGTTTCGTTGGATCCAAAGTCTATTTTAAAACTCCCTTTTTTTGGTGCTGATCACTTTCTCTTTTATGTATACGATGGCTTTAAGTAAAGTGAACAAAAAGGGTGATTCAATTGGTTGATATCATTTTCAAAAAAAAAAAAGACTTGATTAGAGCCTGTCCTTTGTTTTGTGGTTTAAACCCTCTCTATTTTTAAGTTTTTTTTTTTTTTTTTTTTTTTTTAATTAATATTTCCATAAAGTGCTTTCGTGTTACCAGCAGTAACTGCCTTTGTTACTTTATATATTTTTTGTTTACATTTTATTGTTTTCTTGTTCTTCTTCTTGTTATATCGTAAAAGCAGTAACCGATTTCTCTCTTTCTCTTTCTCTATCTCTCTTCTTTACCAGTCCAAAAAAAAAAAAAAATGGATCTTTTTAGTAGAGGAAAAAAAGTGAAGAAACGTTCTGATCCACCCATTGTTCAAACTTCGATCAACACGACACTTTCTCAATCACCAAAAAGTCCTCATGGAGATGATTACCTTTCAGGTAAAAGCAATAAAAGAAAGAAAGAAAGAAAAAAAGAGCGGAAAAACTCAGTTCAGGGGTTTATTTCTTTTTCTTTTTTTTTCTTAGGTCATGAAGGCTCCTCCATTAGAACTTCACAATCATCTTCTATACCAAGTACAGATAGCGACTATACCAACGCTGATACACTGACAGAAGTCGAAATAGATGACTTTTTTGAAAGAATGATGGTAAAATGATAGTTTGATATATAGATAAGAAACGGTACTCATCTATATACAATGTAGTCAAGGAGAGGTATTCACGATACGGCTACACGACAGAAAATGTCGTCCTTTCCAATTGAAAAAAAGCGAATGATGGTTGCACAGGATATTCAATTCGAAGCCAATAATACCACACATCACCATCATCGAAAGGGAGGTTATGATAAGAAGAGTGAACAAGAGAGTAAGGGACCCGATTATTACGTGAAAAGATTGGCGGATACATCAAAGGGTATCAATGCAAAGGCAGTGGCACATCTTGGGGTGAGCTTACGTACAATGCCTCTTAGTTGGGTACGACAGTTTATTGATATGCGAGGATTGGAGGTCATTACAGATCTATTGACTTTACTCAACAAGTCCAAAAACAAGTAAAAAAAAAGCAAATGAGATAGATATGTAATACATGTACTCATTGTTTTATATATATAGGCAGGAATTAAATGTTGCATTGGAAGCAGATCTACTCAAGTGCTTCAAGGCATTATTGAACAATAGGGTATGTCCCTTTTTTTTTTTATTGTTTTGTGTTGCACCTTCAAAAAATGTTCGCATGCTAATCATCCTTTTTTGGGAAATACAAATGAATTTTTTTAGGTGGGTGCACGAGAGGCATTGCAACACCCAAAATGCGTTGAACAAATTGTCATCTGCATTACATCGCCTGCCATTCAATCACGTCGACTTGTCTGTGAGGTGTTGGTCTTTATGTGCTATTATGATGTGCCCGTGGGCCAAGATTTGGTACTAAAGGCCATGGATAATTTGCGTGACAAGCAAAAGGGATTGGGTCGTTTTGATGCTTGGTTGTGTGAATTGGAGACAACCTTGGGTGGGCGTGGCCGAATGGGAAGTATGGTGGGAGCGAGTGAAGATTTTAAGAGGATGGCCCAATCAGGTCCACCAGATAATTTACTTTCCGAGTATACTGTAAGTTTCTCTCCATTGTATTTCCAATCGCCCTTTCAAAACACTAAAATGGTGGTGATGGATTTCCCTTTTATCTTTAGCTGTACAACATGATATTGGTCAATGCGATTATCAATGTGGTGGAGGATCCAGAGGTACGCATTCATTTACGAAATCAGATGAATGCGTCTGGATTGGAAAAAATCATGGTAAAAATGAATGAATTATGTGACGACCATATCGACCGTCAAGTGCGAGAATACAAGGCCATGGCAGAGAGTGATCAGGATGAGATGATGGACTTGTATCACGAACATGTAATAAATGACCTGAGCGACCCACGTGATGTCTTTGAGTGTGTACTTTCAAGTGTAGAGGGAACACGTGGATATGATTTCTTCCTGAGCCATATGCAGCACTTGCTACTCATCAATTCAGAGGAGTCCAATATCAAGGCTAGGTATTTTCAGATTATCGATAATTTGGTTTCACAGGTAGTATTGGATCACAAAGGGTTGGCCAGTGATTTTTCTGCAGACTATAATACGACAGTACAGCATCTTTTTGATAAGTTTGCGGATCAAGATCAATTAAAGACGACGTTGGAAGATATCAAGGAATTGCAGTCTGATTATGATGATTTGAAGAAGGAGCGTGATGAGCTACGGGACCAGCTATCACAGCAAGGAAGTAAGGCAAAATACATATTAGAAATCATCAAGTACAATAGGATGCCAATAAAAAAAAAACTATATTTATTTATTTATTTTTAAATATGATATAGATGCGCTAGAAGTCATTCAACTTCGTGAAAAGACAACATCCCTAGAAGATCTGTTGCGCATGTCAAGGCATACCATCTCCACCTTGCAAAATAAACTACGAGATCTTCAAAGCGATTATGAGGACAACCTCGCAAGAGCCGAAAAGAAATTGGACATCTTCTTTAACGCATCAAACCAAGACGGTAACGGAGACTACATTATCTCACAAAACGACCTTGATAGATCAATGAGCCTGATTAATACGCAGGATAGCCTTGAGGGCCGTCCAAGAAAATCGCAGCAACAGCCTGAGCCATTCACAAAACTAGAAACCGACAACAAGGATCGACATAAATCAATGGCACTCGGTCTCTCTGAGGAGTTTAAACATCAATTGGCTCGTCAATTCGGTTCTAGCACAGGTTTGGGTGAGTTTATCCTACCTGGCACCATCCCACTTATGGGATCAGCAACAAGACGCCAGCTGAATCGCAGAAGACAGATACAGCCAGAGATAGAACCAATGAAATCTGAAGAGGACTTGGCTACCACACCTAAACGAAAGGAATCCTTGGATAATCATCAGCCATCAAAGAGTTCATCATCATCCTCTAAAAAATTACGTAGTTCCAAATATAATAATAACAATAATAATAATAATAGTAGTAGTAGAGATAATAATATGAATACAGACGAGGATGAGGATGATGTTTTATCTGGCATTATATCATCGATGAATGAGGAGGAAGATGTTGTGATGACACCGGCAAAGAGATCAACACAAGAAAAACCAATTATACCCCAACGATCATACTCATCTCGCAGTTTCTCTTCGAAACACGAAGTGGAAGATACCAACACCTTTTCTTCATCATCATCGTCGCCGCCACCACCACCATCTCCTCCACCACCTCCTCCTCCTCCGCCTCAGATCAATGGTGATGCTTCATATACCGAAACAAAACCAAGTTCACCATCTTTTATCACTTCACCTATTCCATCAGCAGCAGCGGCACCACCTCCTCCACCACCTCCTCCTCCTCCTCCACCACCACCACCATCCGATTTTGCTCAAAAACCAATCCAGGCACCAGCGCCTCCACCTCCACCTGCTCCTGGATCTTCTACTACACCCAAACCCCCTCTCCCTCCACCCCCGCCTCCACCCGCCCCCGGTGCCCCAACCCCAGCTGCCGCTCCCCGCAAGGTTGTCAACCACATGCCCACCGTCAAGACCCGCCAACTCCAATGGCAGAAACTCAACGCCTCCACCATCAACTCCACCGTCTGGAACAGGACCAGCGAGCAAGATCAGGAGCTTGAGCAGTTACTGGCCTCTGAAGGCATCTTCAACCGTATGGAGGAGGTCTTTGCACAGAAGGTCATTGCGACCAAACGCGCCGTCAAGAAGGAAACAAAACAGGAGATATGTATCATTGATTCCAGAAAGGCATACAATATCAGTAAGGTTATATATGAGATGGGAAGAGCAAAGCTAAAAAAAAAAAATCATTTTTATGTATAGGTATCTCTGTGTTGGCCAAGATTAAAAATTTGAGTTACACAGAATTCAAAACCAAGATGCTCGCCATGGACGAAAAGCTCTGTAGCGAGGTCCTACTACGCAATCTGTTGACCAATCTCCCCTCACATGATGAGATGGGTAAATTATCGGTCTTTTTGAAAACGGCCTCTGAGGATGATTTACAGAGTTTATCAAAGGCGGATGCCTTTTGTGCAGAGGTATAGAAAAAAAAAGCAAGTTTTTTGGGGGGGGAGGACAAAGGAAAAACGATATATTCAAACTCTATTTTACTTAGATTATATCCATTGACCGATTTAAAGAAAGAATCTCAAATATGTTGTTTATGTCTACATTCCATGAACGTATCACACAATTGGGTCAAAACATGACCAATGTCATGGATGCCTCAACGAATCTGAAAGAATCACAAGCATTTATGGATTTCCTCAATGTAAAGCTTATCTCTTCTGATATAAAGATGGTCATTTATTCATTTATTATTATTATGGTTAGATTATTTTGATGGTGGGTAACTTTTTGAACGGTACCAATTTCCAAGGTGGTGCCTTTGGTATTCGTATCGGCAGTATTAATAAGGTAAAAATAAAAAACATGGGAGGGGATTCAAAATGTGTGTATTGACTTTTTTTTTTTTTGTGTATCTTAGCTGGTGGATACAAGAGCATCCAGTAATGATACAACTTTACTTCACTTTTTAATTACCACCATTGGTGAAAAATTCCCTTCTGTCAATGAAAATTTGATTGATGACCTCGAATTAAGTAAAGAGGCATGTAGAGGTAAGAAAAAAAAAAAAAAAAAAAAAAAAAAAAAATGCACCATCATCTGAACCTATCTCTATCATTATCTTAGTGACTATCCAAGATCTAATTAAAGATTATAACGAACTCCGTGTGGGACTCCAGACCCTCATCCACGAACTCGACTGTCACTACGGTCCAGATTATGAACCTTCTGCAGGTGACCACTTCTCCTCTGCGATGTACAGCTTCCGTGACCGGGCCATTGAAAAGTTTGACCAATTGGAGGTGCGCTACACATCGATGGATATCGCCTACAAGGATGTAGTCTCGTTCTTTGGTGAGGACCCAAGTGACATGAAGCCTGATGAGTTCTTTGGGATTTTCCAGACCTTTATCTCGAGTTGGCAAAAGGCCGGGTCGGATATAGAAAAACAAAAGAAAAAACAGGAGCAAGTGGAAAAGGCAAGAGAGTATCAGGAGCAACGTAAGGCTCGATTGAAGACGAGATTAGATGAAGGTAAAATTTAGAGATATTTTATTTATTTAATCCATTTACTAAGTGTATATCCTTTACAGTCACATCTGAAAATCAAGATGATAAGGACATTATGGATAATTTATTAGAGAAACTGAGGTCAGGTGAAATGACCGCCCAATCCAAGCGCAAGAGCAGTAGGGTCACTGCAAGAGAGCGAAGACGTACCCGCGCCGAATCCATGGTGGTGAAGGCGGAGGATCTATTACGTCATATTCAGAGCGAAGAGGAGGCACCACCGTTGCCAAGACAGCAGCGCAGTAGTGTTTCCAAGAGGTTCACAAGCTCAGATCGTATGAAAAGACTTGCAACGCTTGCAGAACAAGAAAAAACTTGAAAAAAAAAAATCATATATCTATATCTATAATGTTTCGCGACCAATAAAACTATTTTCAAAAAAAAAAAAAAGAAATTTGCTGTTCAATAAAACGATGTAGTCGTCAATATATATATCATCATACCCATTCTACAATGTGCATATTTTATAGTAACAAAACTATACTCTATTTTCATGCTCAAAACACCGTGTGAAATGCTTTTGCGGATGGCGAATTCAATTTTGATAGTAGTTTTCTTGACTACTTTATTTTTCCCAAGAGGTGTTTTAACTTCACCCTTCATTTTGACCAAAACGCTTCAATTGGATTCAAAAGAGGCGAGTAAGGAGGTAAAAAAAAAAAAAGCGGTATATGTCTACAATTACGGATTGCTTTTAGAACATCGGGTGTTTTGTGTATTGCGGTATTGTCCATAATGAGAAACATATTATCCAACCCAAGCTTATTTGCCATTTTTTGCCTCAATTAACAAAAATGCGCCGTGCGGGTTCTGTGTCATTTTTTTTTTTTCTCTTGGTAGCAAACGATGAAATCGACTTTCCTCCACACGCTTCCAACATTGACCAACTTGATTTGACCAATCTTCTATGCCATGTGGCTGATACAGTGTTAAAAAATGATACAGATAAAAGCAAAGATGAATGCATAGTGGATAGCATCTCATCTATTTTCAGATATTTATTTCCATTAAAAGATTCACTCAGTTAAAAATGGTAAATAATCCTTTGTTATATTTTTCTAAAAGAAATGAAAACTAATGTATCTAAATCAACGTAACGAAAAGGGATATATCTTCTTTCACGATCAACACTCATAGTCACCAAAAACTTTGTCTTGGCTTTGTATTTTATGCCAGTGATCAAGAAATTGGCTGCGGTAAGGTAAAAGTATGCAATCATAATTCTGGTTTATTAGACAATGATAGAGCAAGCATGGCCGAAATTTGAAAACGACAATTGCACATCCGTATAATGAAACGCAAAGATCAGGAACAGATAGTGCCTTTTGGCATGTTTTTGCAACGATAATGACATTGAATTATATAGTATGTCTTTTGATAAAAGCGCTGAATAATTCTATCAATTATAGAATATCCGAACTTTGACATTACCTAGGTCACTCCGTACCTATACTACTGGCGTGGAGGAAAGGCTAGAACATTTAAAAAGTTTCAAGGTAATGAAGCATTTTACTTGATAAAAGAAATATACATTTATCAAAATAAATGGACTCTTATCTAAAATACTATGGTTTCTAGCTTATCTAACGAGGCAGATATAATGCAACCGTTTATTTATCATGAATATTCTCCTTTTTTCAAGTCTACACTAAGTTTTAAAAAGGATTAAATACCTTTCTTATGAGTCATTACTTTTTTACACTCCAAGTAGAAAGAAATAACATATATATATATATATATATATATATATATACATATATGATTATTGCATTTACATTAGTCCGCGTAAGCAACAATACACCTGCTAATAGATCGAATGGTACCCGATCGTTGTCTTATAGTCAATAGCCAATAGAAGATATGGTAAATTATGCATACTACTTTTAATTGAAGAGTATATACAGCTTTTGTAGAATTACGCATAGTTAGTAAGGAAACTACTTGTAAAATGGGATAGGATATGTTATAATTGAAGACCATGATTACTTGCTATTTTAATCATATAGATAAAATGAGATGGCCAAACTCAAATAATAACAAGATAGCTGTTGTTATTGGATTTTAATCTGACGATCTTTTTGGTTTTGAAAACAAATTTATGAGTAAATCTAGATTCATTCAAGGTCATATGTGCTTGAACGATCATGACAAAAGAAAAGTACATATCTTCATTTCTTTCATCCGAAAAGATAAAATCATCATTTTTGAAAAAAACCATATCTGTTTTAAGGTGATCCCTTTATTTTGAAATCTATAGAGAGAGAAACCATACTTTAGTGTGTGGCTCCATTGGTGAGGCTCTTATCAGCCTTTTGATGCGGGTCAGTCTTGTGATCAGAGGACTCGGTCTCTCTCTATCTCTCTCTCTCTGACCTCATGTGATGGGTATTTGAAAAAAAAAAAAAACTTTTTGATTGAAAATCACTCAAGACGTTTGAGCCATTTTTTTTTTTTTAGCATTTTCGATAAAAGGCGTTAGCGCTTTTGTAACGTCGATGAAGTAAGCTTTTTTTGAACATATACCTTGATTACTTTTATATTTTTCATCAAAAATATACCATTCGTTTTTTAGAATATATAAATACAATGGGATCATCCAAGGGAACACAGTATAAGAACAATGGGTCGAATGTTTATTGTCATGGTTTCCGCGTGATGATGAAAAAAAGAGTCTTTTTGATTCCATTGTAAGCTTCTTTTGTTTTGTTTTTTCTATTCCATTTCTGCAAATAGAAATTATTACATTTTTTTTTTTAGTTCATATTAATAATGAATGCAGTATGTTTTTCATATGAAAAAGGTTCTTTGATTAAATAAATGGGACTGAATAAACCCCATTAGATGTAAATGAATTAATAGAAATAAAGAGATTTTATATTACAGAATTTCTAACGTCATTTTGGTGAGAAAAAGGAATTCCTTTTTTTGTGTTCTTTTTGATAAACCTCTTAGTAATGGCTCCTTTTTGCCAAAAGGTGTAATAACTCGATATGATAAAAATGTCGATGGGAACATATAAAAAAAAAATGAAATCATCTTGACTATTATTATTCATTTTTTAATTGACAAAGTTACGAATAGATACACAAACACCTTTTTATTTATTTTCTTTGTAAATATCCACTATATGATGAATAAACAAAATGTGTATTTTTCATTTTTAGGCTTCCCGGTCTTTTTTTTTTTCTCTTGTTTATTTTTTTTCCCCATAAGAAAGTATTTCTCATAAGCAAAAAAACATGGTCAAAATAGAGATTATACAAAAATCTTGCCACGACTGGGAACTGACCCAAGTTGAACAAAAAAAAAGTGAATACATTCAAATGACTTTCTTACCAATCAATTGAATGGTGGTGGCCTAATTTGGTTTGTCATAATTCACTCTTTTTATTTTTCCGACGCCTTTTGGGAAATTTTTTGTGGAGTGTCATTGTTTATTACGCCCTAAATCTATTGTTTTTCGTCACAGACTTGCAGCGATCCTGTGCCACGGTTTTTTTCTCACATGCCCATCACTCGTATGACTTTTGAGAAAGGCTGCCTCTTATGAAAGGGATTGACATTTTAGGTGCTTGGATTGGGGGGGGGGGGGGGAAAAGCAAGCCACTTTTTTTTTTTCGGATCGGAAGATGGTTATTTTTAACCATATTGTATTTCGTTACTTTTACATCCCTAAATAACTAGTTTTGGTTCCGATCGCCTTTTTGTCAAAAGAGGCTTTTATGTATTGATGTATCATAAAGTGAAGAGGCGTACTATCAATACAAAAAAAAAAAAAAAGATGGAGGAAAGAGATGGCTTTTAAGAAAATCTGACCACATAAATATTTTGATGAGAGAGCAGCTTCGCCACGCGTCCATTGGATTATAATATATATTTTCTATTCCATGTAAACAATCACAGACCAGATTTCATTTGAATTGGTGAATATTTCTATTATTATGCATATCACTTTCCCCCTTTCATGATTGTAACACGTATAGACTGGTTTACAAGTTAATTTATTACTTTTGCTTTATAAAGTTAATTTTAAAGTAAAAAAGAACAATCTATAAATATAATACAAGTTCATTAGCAACATTTTTTCTTCTTTTTACACGTGTAAATGAGAGTTCATTTTTTATTTATTGTTAATTACTCTTCTTTTCTGTATCTATTGGAAAGGGATGACGTTATTACTTTATAAAAAGAATGAATAACCCTATTTTGAACTGAACACCCGAAAAAGCTGCTGTCATTTTTTAACTCCGGGTCTAAAAATATCAATGTGATAAATATGGCAAGAGGATTAACTCTTTTTAATCACCTTCTCTTGTGATATTTAAAAAAGAAAAAGTTGCCAGTTATTTTGAGTCCCCGTTTTTGTGATACACTTGGCTCAAAAAAAAAAAAGGTGGGGGATCTAGAATCACCTTTGTTTGATATAAATAGCGCTGCACATTCATCATTTTTCCTTTTTTTTTACTTCTCCAAAAATCTTTTTTCTTCTACAAAAAAAAATTAAATCTCTTTTTTTTTTTTTTTTTTTTTTAAATCGCCAAGCTAATTCAACTATCAAAAAATAACATGTTTCAATTTTGGACAGAGTGGAAACGTAAAGACTCAAAAACTGAAAACGAAGGCGATGTTGCCATAGTGAGGACATGTTCGATTACCTCAGATACAAGCTCTTCAGCCTCAAATTGGAGCATTGATTGGAATGACCCAAAACGTACGCTATCGTTTAAAGAGGATTATGTCTCATTTCCGAGTCTCGAACCAATCGATGCCACCTCAAGTACAAACTAAAAAAAAGAAACTTACAATATACCATCATCAACTCGATTGTCATTATTATTACTACTATTTTCTCTTATTTTACCCTAATACCTATTTTTTTTTTCTTAAACACTTTTTTTGCATAATCCATCCAATCCCTTTTTGCTTCTTTGTATATAAACCTCTCACTCTATGTTGCTGTATGAATCATTTCTATATATATATAAAATAATATGTGTGTTGCAATAAAATATGCTCTAAACATTTCCCACCAATGAAGCGCACTGTCCCCGTACGTGGGAGTCACATCGTGCCACAAAGTGCTACCCATTTGTAATTTAACTTTATGGGTTCTAGCAGTTCTCTTTTTTTAAAAAAAGTAATTTTTACCTCAGAAGAGTAGGATCGCCCATATCAGGTTTACTTGAAAAAGAGTCACATGTAATGGGTCACATCATTGTTTTTTAAATCTATCACTCCATTTGAATAAACAACGACTGTCATTGGTTTAGTGGAATTTCAAAAAATCAGAAACGGTTTAAGGTGCTGTATATAAAAAGGCCGTGCCTATTTTTTTTATATATCTCCAAACTATCTCTCTCTCTCTCTTTTTTATAAAAAAAAAAATATGTCAAGACCTCAATTTAAACAAACCGAACAAAATTTTTCTACCATGTTTGATTCTTATGATATCTCCACTGCCGGTATTGATAACCATTGTACTGATGCAGTCCATCCCTTACAAGAAGAACAGCAGCAACCAGCCTCTTACAATGACTTGGTGCAACCCAATGCTTATCAAGATTTAAGCGGCATGATGCAAACTCTATCCATCAGACAGCGAAATGCTTCAGTGGCATACTATAATTAAAAATAGATATGTATATAACATCAAGATACCCTCCTCTGTTTTCTTTGGCCCTTTTTTTCTTTTTTGTAAATAAAATAGAATCAGCTTTTTATTATTTTTTTGTTTGTATATTCTCTTTTTGGTTGATGAACCGGAACGAGCCCTTTTTTTTTTGGCTTTTTCCTTTCCCCCCCTAATTAAATATATATCACCACCCCCTCCCTTTCACCATGAAAATCTCAACATCATTAAACTTTACCAATCATCCAAAATCATTAACGGTGTTTAAATAGGATATCAATATATATGCTGCTGAGTGGTAGTGTTTACAAAATAGAGAGGATCATTGTTTAATTGATAATGCTGAGTTGTTTTGTGTTTTTCGATTCCGAACTCCTACCGATCGTCTAGATCAAGGTTTTTAGTTTCTTTGACATCAAACCTCTCTCTCTCTCTCCCTTTATCTAATAAACTTTATTTAAAACAATATTAAAAAATATATAAGTTCTATGATATAATGATAATAAAAAAAGAATTGAAAGAAAAAAAAAAAACAAGAGGGAGGGGGAAGTGGAACAAAGAAAGTAATGAGAAGAGAGAACAAAAGTTGTAATAGTAGTAGTTGTTGTTGTTGGGGTTTCCTGCCTTTGATGTATTTATTTTTATTTATTTTTATGAAAAAGAGAGCTCTCCTACCATACCGCCACTTCCTCCTCCTCCTGTCTCAAATCTTGGAGGAGAGCCTACCAAAGTAGCAGCCAAGGCATCCGAAGATGATATTTGACGGTGAAATAGTAAAGACGGCCGAATCAACGGAGAGGATTGCTATAAATATATATAAATATAGAAAGAATGATAGTAAGATTTTGAACAAGAGTAAAAAAAAAAAAAAAAAAAAAAAAAAAATTCTTTACCTCATCGTCAGCAAATACGGTCTTTTCACGCTGATGATGATGACTTGACGACGATTCCTCCGAACTCGTATTTGCCATATTGAGCATCTCCATCACCTCATTCTCCTCCACGGCCACACTCGCCTCCAGGTTTGAGTAGGCTCTACACAATGGACATGAAAAACCAGGATAATTCTGCATTAATAGGGGTCTGAGACATCGATAATGATACACATGCGAGCACGGTGCAATAAACAATGCCTGGAACGGGGCAATGCAGTATAAACAAATACAGCATTCCTGTAACTCTTCACCATTATTACTATTTATTGATGATGACTGCTGCGTTATCTGGTTTCTCAACTGTTGAAAGGCGGATAGACTATAGGTGTTTGAGCTCGCCTCTTGCCACTTGCGGTTCACTTCCAAACGCATCCTCACTGCGCGATACATGGGTTCCAGACCTCCTTTGTAATCGACACCGAGCTGTATCAGATCACCATCCACAATTTCGTGTGGTTTGGCGCTCTCGGTATTGGCGGCTGTGAGTCGAATATGGTTGACAAAAGTACCACTGGAGGAACCAGAGTCTTTAATATATATCTTTTTCAAAAAATCTTTGATGGTCAGTTTTTTTTTTCAGGGAAAGGAGATTTTTATATAAATTGATAGTTCATTTTTTTTTGTTACCTTTCCATCTTCCCCTGACATCCAAATCTCTGCATGATATCTACTCACTACTTTACTTTTAAATGAAAGTCGGTCTGAAACGATTGTTCGGTCAGAGTATCGGCCTAATTTGAGAGCAGACCCGCCCTTGACCAGCTCTCTCTCTACAACATCGAATACAAAACAGCGACTACTGACGCCCAAGTTGGGTACAAGTTTGATATGCACACGTTCTTGCTGTTGTTGTTCATCTGTTGACGGTGGTGGTGTAAAGAGCGGTGTTTCGTTATTTACCGATGTGGGTCTTCTTAGACTATTGAACCTTCTACTGAGTCCTGTTGCTTCAGAAGGTGTAGAAGGAATGTGGAGACTTCGAAGTCTCCGGGTTGTCACAGGTTCCATATTTTTTATTTATGTTAGAGAAAATAATAATAATAATAAAAAAAAAAAAAAAAAAGAGAGAAAGAAAAAGAAAAATAGGAAACGAGTTATTTGCATGTCATTTTCTTTTATTTTATTTTATTATTCTCTCTCTTTATTATTTAAACAAGCCATCATTAAGGAGTAAAAATAATATAATATAAAAAAATGTTGTCTAAGAAAGAGTATCTATATAAAAGGGGGATTCTTATTTTCTTTACAAGATGTTGATATGATATTCTTTTATAACTTGTTTATTATTATTACAATATGAGTTTATGTTATATCGACGCTAACTGCTAATATTCCACATTTAAAAGTTTACCATTTTTAAAAGCCTAAAAAAAGACGCATTTATTATTATTATTATTATTATTATTATTAGTTGACTATTCTTACCATATTTATTAGCTGCCTCTCTTTTAGTACGTCGATTCGCAGCAAACTGTTGGTCTAATTTCTCCTGATTGTTTACTGCTTGTGCTGCCAATGCAAAAATGTTGTTTTTCTTTGATTGTAGTTTACTAGCAACCATCTATATATTATAGTTAGTATATGTTTATATAAGGAAATGTCTTTTTTCTTTTACCGGTGCTCCTGTATTGAACTTTGGTGCTGCAGTCAATGCCTGTGTTTTACGCCATTCATCACTAGGCAGCATATCCTGTTGATTGACTGTTTTGAATTGAATATTCGATTCCCCTTTCATACGTTTGCCAACTAATTTTGCAAACTATATTGTATTGAACAGGTTTTTGTTATTATTATCAAGTTATATATACTATGAAGGATTTACCTGTTCATCGCCCTTGTAATCTCCTACACTTTGCTCTTCATACTCTTGATATTGCTCATAATGCTGTTGATAAGTTGAAGGATCCGTTTCAAATGAATAGAGTGCGTTTGGATCATAAAGTGCATTGGGATCATATGTCTCTTGTACAGGTTCAACAGCAACAGGGGCGGGGTATGAAGGTGCTTGGATGCTGATGTTCGTTTTCACTGTAGGTTTGATAGGTTCGTCTTTTAAGTCTTTACCTATTGAAAAATGACGTTGAAATTCTGATCGTAGTTGTTTTTCACTCCTCCTCTTCTTCTCCTCTTTATCTCCTCAAATAAATATATACACAGCAATTTACCAATACGAAAGAAAGAGCCAGTATACTGTTTTGGTAACTCCTCCTCTTCTTCTTCTTCCTCCTGTTGCTCCTGTTCGTTCTCCCATTTCTTCTTGTTCTCCTCCTCCTTCTTTTCTTCTTCTTCCTTTCCTTCTTCAGTTTGATTTTCTGTTACTTTTTCTTTTCCTTTTTTTAGCTTCCTTGCTAATGACAAAGGCATAAAGGCGGCATCGGTTGCCTTTTGAGTTACGGGTGCTCTGTTACTTGTGTTTTTGGGTGCTGGTAATAGATCGGCCAGGCCAAATGAGCTACTATTATTTAATTTAGATCGCTTTGCCTTTCTTTCTCTTGTTTCTTCATCATCGTCATCATCGTCATGGCTAGCAGGAAGATCAGCATAAACTACAGACTTATTTTTAGGTGCAGGTAAGCCAAGCTTGCTTTTTCCCGGCATATTTTTAGGAGGTGGCAAGGACAATCCAATCTTCTTATTCGTAATAACTGGTGCTTCGACATCTGATCCTTCTGAATCAGAACTACCGTAATCTGCTACAAGGGACATTGCTGTATATATAAAGAAAAAAAAAAAAAAGAAAATGAAATGCGTCACTGCACTGTTCTATTTTTTGATGTTTTGCTGGTGAAAGTGTGACTTACTTTTACCCTTTTTCTTCGCCTGCCTCTCTTATTTTGACCCTTTTTCAACCATCTCGTATATGAATCACCTCAAAATAGGGTCTCTCTAAATACCAGCAGAACATTCTTTCCTTTTTTCTTGAATTCTATTTTGAACCAAAGATAAGAAATATTACTATTATTACTGTTCTTTTTTTTTTCAGCTTGGTATATCGTTCATTGAGTTCTTTTTTTATTATTTTCGGGAAGTTCTAAATGCAGATATTTTAATCATGCCAAAATATTTTGGTGTTTATTAAATTTAGAACCAATTCATCTTAAGAGTTGCAAGCCTGTTTTTGTAGCTTTTATCTTGCATGAATAAGAAAGCACTTTCTACTGAAATACTATACAAGACATTGATTCAACTTGGCTTTCAACAACGAATCACTTGCTTGCGTGTCTGTCGCAGTTAGTGATGCGTGTTGTATAAATGGCCAAAGACCATAATCCACTTTAATAGAATATCAAGAGGCTATAGCAAGATTGTGAATTGTAATAATAAGGAAGAATAAGTTTCAAGATATCATCTAACCCACATCGATGGGGAAAAAAAATACAAGAATTTATCATTTCATTGTCTAAGATGTAAAAAGCAATTTTAGAAAAATAAGAATCAGGAACCCATTTCTATTTTCTAAAGGTACTTGTAGAACATTAAGGCTAGCATGGTACGTTTTGAGAGTAAAAGGTTTGCTAAATTGACAAAGTTTCTAAAGTCCATGTTACTAAAGCCCAAATTTTACTGTACGCTCAAAGTCAAAACTGGAATTCCTTTCGAACAATATCCGATGTGAATTGATGTCTCAAATGCTCGGTTCAAACTTGGGTAGTCAGCTCAAAACACTCCATTTGGATTTCGGGTTGAGACTAGCTGAACAGTCCATCATCTCACAGTTAAAAAAACCTTCCTCTGTTGACAAAAATGTGTTTATACTCACCCATAGTCACCACCTAGCGGATTGGATGAGATGCATAATAATATCCCCTCCATTCAAGACTTTACGTTGACTAGAATCATTGTCTAATGCCATTCAATATTATACCTGCAACTGGCATTTCAAAGTTCACCTTGATGCTCTTGTACGAAACGAGAGTAATATATATAAAAAATGGGGTTTCTCTATATATAATAAAATAAAATGATGTTTTTTTGCTATACTACGTGTTGACTGTTTTGACAAGAAAATGTGTAAAAATACATCCACCTCCTTGTTTTTTTTTAATTTCTAATACTAATTGTACATGAGACATACATTCCTTTTTTTATGTGAGATTATAATTTGACAGCCCCTCTTTAAGTCACACAATAATTATATTTGGGTTTTCTTCATCTTCTTTTACAACAACAAAAAAAACAATAAAAGAAAACAAGGGAGTCATTAGAGATAATTGTACTTATTTTAAAATTAAAAACCAAAATATACTATGTATATAGTGACAGAGAGGCCCTTGTTAAAGATAAATCCTCTTTCTGATGAATAACCATGACTCAAATTGCGTCACGTGTTTTTTACAGTGAGTCATTTTTCGACAACTTTTCATTTTTTTGATAGTCTTTTTTTTTGATAGACCATCCAATAATAAGCACCCTTTTTTGTTATTAATAATAAAATGTCGTTAAAGTTAAAGCCCACGCTTGAAGAAATCCAAGAGATCATCTCTACAGGACAAGGAAACACCATCCCTATCTATGCAGAATTAGAAGCAGACTTCTTGACACCTGTCTCTGCCTACCTTAAAGTTGCTGATCGTTGTGATTATTCCTTCTTGTTTGAATCTGTTGAAGGTGGCGAGAATATCAGCCGTTACTCATTTATTGGTTCCGGTAAGTTTATATTTATAG
The DNA here is from genome assembly GCA_025399235.1 of Backusella circina FSU 941. Classification (NCBI taxonomy): domain Eukaryota; kingdom Fungi; phylum Mucoromycota; class Mucoromycetes; order Mucorales; family Backusellaceae; genus Backusella; species Backusella circina. The sequence continues at coordinate 47,011 of MU622445.1, forward strand.
TGAAGAAACACAAGAGAACATAACCAAGGGTTTGCTCTTTTTCTTAGATCCATACAAGTTGATTAAAGTTGGAGGAAAGGAACAGGTGCAAGGTGATCCTCTTATACCCATTCAGGAAGAACTGGGTAAAATTAAATATGTAAAAATTCCTGGTCTCCCTTCCTTTACAGGTAACAAAAAAAAAAAAAAAAAAACCTATATATAGAAATACGAGACTTAACTTTCTCTAACGCACCAAAAAAAAAAAAAAAAAAAGGTGGTGCCGTCGGTTATGTTGGTTTTGATTGTTTCCAATATTTCGAGCCCAGTATCAAGGGTGACCTGGAAGACCCACTCGATATCCCCGATGCCATCTTTATGATGTGTGATACACTCGTTGTATTTGACCGAGTGCGTCATGTTGCCATTGTGGTATCGCACTTTAGAAGTGAGGTCACCGACCCAGAAGAGATCAAGCGAGAATACAACAAGGTCGCCGAAGAGATTGAGATTACACTGTCCCTCTTGAACGAGGAACGCATCCCACCGGTCCCTCAGGGCCCCGTCACATTAGGTAAAGAGGCTGTCTCCAACGTGGGTAAGGACGGTTACATGGGCTTTGTCTCCAACCTAAAGCACCACATCAAGGAGGGTGACATCTTCCAGGCCGTGCCCTCCCAGAGATTGGCACGCCCTACCGATCTCCACCCCTTCAATGTCTATCGCCACCTGAGATCATTGAACCCCTCTCCTTATATGTTTTACATGAACCTTAAGGACTTTACGCTGGTGGGTGCCTCTCCCGAGATGCTGACCAAGGTGCAGGATGGTACAGCCTACACCCACCCTATTGCAGGCACAAGAAAGCGTGGAAAAACCCCTGCTGAGGATAAGGAGTTGGCTGCGGATCTCTTGGCCGATCCCAAGGAACGTGCAGAGCACGTCATGCTTGTGGATTTGGGTCGCAATGATATTAACCGTATCTGCAAGCCAGAGTCGGTCAAGGTTGACAAGTTGATGGAGATTGAGTATTATTCCCATGTGATGCATATCGTCTCGAATGTATCGGGTCAGTTGCGTGACGATAAATCGTCGTTCGATGCCTTCCGTGCTGTGTTCCCTGCGGGTACCGTGTCGGGTGCACCCAAGATTAGAGCAGTTGAGTTGATTAGAGGCTTGGAAAAGGAGAAGAGAGGTGTATATGCAGGGTAAGATAGAACATATGTGTGTGTGTGTGTATTATGGTCTCTAATCCCATTTATGTGTATATACTATCTAGTGCTGTAGGTCATTTTGATTACTCTGGTGATTTGGATACTTGTATTGCCATCCGTACCATGATGTTTAAGAATAACGTCGCTTATTTACAAGGTAATTCTTTGTTGTTGTTTTTGTGGATATATATAAAGAATAATGAATCTAACATCACGTTGGATAAATAATAGCTGGTGGTGGTATTGTTTATGACTCTGTAGAAGAGGATGAATACCAAGAAACAATGAACAAGATGGGTTCTAATTTAGCAACTATTGAACAATGTGAAAAGAAGATTTATGATCAACAGCAACAGCAATAAATCATCATCATCTGCTTATTTATGTTGTATTTTGCAAATAATAAAAAACTAGAACTAAACAAAAACGATGTTTTATTTCATTTTCATGCACTTGCTATTGTACGAGCTTCTCTATCTTTAATATAAAACAATTTTATATTTGTATTATTCCATTGTCCAAAATTAGAGACAGACGTGATATAAGCTTGTCCCCACAAGATGCTTCTGAACCAAACTAGAAATGCTTCAGTCCATTGAAAGGGGTGTGTGATTAAGACAAGGGTGGGTAGTTCAACTGTAAATGTGCTGATGAGATAAATAATCTCTTCCCGACTTGCTGATGTGTGTATATTGTAATGCTCTTCTATTTTTGGCATCAGGACTTGAATGAGTTTGGCGATAACATTTAAGGGTAACTTGCTATGCCACTCATTCACCTTGATTTTTTTTTTTTCAAAAAAAAAATAATAATACGCACGTAAATACAACAATTAGCATTTATACATATTGCAATGCTGAGTATATATCATATTTTATTTTACCCATTCTTCCGTTGGTATAAAACCGTTTTTAACACCGGGAAACAAAGTGGAGATGGAATGAACAGATGATAAACTGGAATGCCTTTGTGTAAATTGCCCAGCACCTGGTCTTTGAAACGAAAGTTCCTTTTTCACCTCCATTGAATCATTGTTGTTGGTGGTGGTCTCTTCTGAAGCTGATTCTTTTAGCAAATATGCCTTTTCAACCTCTAATAATGCGTTCTTCAGCGAAAATTCATGTAAACGTTCGAATTTTCGATGATTTCTTATAATGGCATAGACTAAATGGGGATTGTCTATATAAAGCAACATAAAAATAAAAGTGTTAAAAAAGACTTGCTACATATCATATAGCATATATATTTACCAAAGAATTGATGTTGCAAAGCATTATTAAACATATCTAGTAGATGCTTTGTGAGTAAATGGTTGGTTTCGTCTGCCAACAGATATGCAGGAGTAGAAAATGAACTAAATAATGCCAGTAATTTGCTCGAAGTCACTGGCGATAGGTTTTTTACAAAGGGAGATAGATTGGTTAGGATTTTGATCATGGTTGGATAGAGCGAAGATAGTATTCCTTTCGATGAGACAATCAATGAGAATATACTCTATAAATGAATATTTTCTCATTAGCCTTTCTCTCTCTCTCTCTCTCTCTCTCTCTCTCTCTCTCTCTCTCTCTTCCACATTATATGTACTATGAATTATATATTACAAGGATGAGGTAATCTGCATAAGTGCCTTTAAAATGAGATATTCTGCTGTCTATAGGAAGTGCAGAATGTCCTTCAAAAAATAGATTAAGCTTTTCACAGTAATTACTATGAGAAGATAATATTTGCAATACAACAGTTGATATTCGCACAACACTGACTTGGGCTGTTGTGATGTTTAATAAGTAATTGAATATTTGAAAAAAAGAGGATTTTTTTTGTTTTTACCTGATTTCAACTTATTTTCGTTTGCATGATACAATAATACGATAGTAAGATCCAGCGCCCTTCCAGTTTCTATCAAATATTTCCCAAATCTCTATATTTTTTATTATTTTTTTAAAAAAAAAAATAACGAAATAGGCTTAGTGCCTTCGTAGATAAAAATAAAAAAACATCAATTTCATGTCTAACCTTATTTAGCTCAAGCATCTTCCAGCATAACATCATCATTTCGATATGATATTTAACGCTTTTTGGATGTGAAGTCATACCGCTATTCATAGGCTTTTTGTTTAGATATAAAAAGAAAAGAGTCAGATTATGGCTAGTATATATAAATATAAAGCGGCACACTCACCTGCATTGGATTACTCAGAATACGATAAATACAATCAATTAAAAATTGAAAATCTTGAGCCCTGTGTAGCTTTGACAAATAATAGCGGAAAATATTTTCATCAATGCCATTCACTTGCTTGGGAATTGTTGTTGTATAGTCCAAGACAACCAGCAATGCCCGAAGACATATTGCCATTAGTTCACCCCGAGGATCAATGAACAATAGGGAGTGACAAGGCACAGACCATCCCATTGGGTTATACTTGCAGCAGGTATTTAAGAGGCTACACAGAAATGCCAATACCGTCTTCTTGTCTGATAATCCAGCAAGGTACCTCAGCCAAGGGTCATCTGTCTTTACAATCTGTGATGGAGCTGTGTACATGGATTTTGACAGTAAGACCATCAGCAGTCGTAAGACCTCTGTCTTGTTTGAGTCATTTTCTCTTGATGAACTAATAGGTACCTTGGATCCCACACCTGTTTCCCAAATATAGTAGGTTATATTAGAGCCAGCAGTTGCCAATGATGCTGGTAGTGTAAATCCTGCCAAAAATAGCGAGTCTAGAGTTACTATTAGAAGAAGAAAAAAGGTTTATATGTAAATATTCAAAAACAGTGGAAGGCTCATATGTTCGTTTATTTACATGACATCAGTTTTTCCACCCTTGTTTGTTTGCTTGAGCCTTCACACTTTTTTTTAAAAAAAATGAAACACTTTAGAACGCCTTTTTATTTATTTTTTTCTAAATGAATACCTCTTTAGTAAAAAACTCATTTTCCCAGTCGGGATAATCTTCACTCTCAAAAATAAAGGGTAATATACGGGTCAATACTCTACAGCAATTGAGTAACTGATGCTGATTATCTATGCTGTCATGAATGATGTAATCCATTTTATCCATCAACTTGTTTATAAAATTGTTTTTTATAAGTATATTTGGGGGTTATTTCGTATCATTGTTTACGTACTTTATCAATCAATGTCTCTATATTCTCTCTAGCCGTATCTCTTGCTCTACGTATATCTTCAGCGCCTACAAGCATGTAGATATCTTCCACGGACTCTGGCAAGGTCCAAAACTAACGCGCAATAAATAACAGCACTTTTTTTTGCGTTTTTGCACTATATTTACAAGTTCCCAATAGTCATCAGCATCCCAAGGTACATTCTAAAGATGAGGGTGCGATTAGAACAATAAATAAAGGGTTTACTTTTTCATTATTTCTACCCTTTCTTCAAATAGTTGGAACACGCTCTTTCTGAAAACCAATTTACTATCAGTCGCACCCATAATTGAAAAAAAGAAAGAAAAAAAAAAGCTGTGAGAGAAAAGAAAGAGAATAATAATACAAAAATGGGTTGGTTATTTTTCATTTGATTGCCCATTGATGCAAATGACGTCCTTTTTTTTTTTTTTTGTATCCTTCACAGGTTGCCTTGAAAAGAATTCGTCAACTAAAGGCAACCCTATGCGCATTGCATGCTGAAACTTTAAAAAACCGTCTTATTATAGGGACTTCAATTGTGTTTTTCTTTTTTCTTTTTTCTTTAAAAAAAACCAACTTGGTGGTTTAAGACGACAATAGTAAGCTCTAGTAGACTTTTTAGTATCTACAAGGTTTTAATTTTGGTAGATTCTAGAATTTTTTTTTGAATCTCTTATATCGGGAAAACATTTGTTAGAGAAACTGGGTTGATTAGTGAAATTAGTATGATTTAAGTTTTGCTTCAGCACAGAAAACTGCGTATATCTGTTAACTTGACGATATTGTCATCAAAAAAAAAAAATTACAAGTCTCTAATGCCATCAGTGAGTGTTATTTATTAAGCTTGGTATTGTAAGTGACCAAGAGGTATCATTTATCACTAAAACCTGTAAAAAAAAAAAAAAAAAAAAAAAAAAAAAAAAAAAGTTGTTCAGGAAATGATACCAATATGCTCCAAAGTAACTTTTGAATATACCCGAAAAAAAAAGAGTAGAACTCACTTCCTAGCTATAGTGACACGTATTCTCAAGTAATTTTAAAATAGTACGGCTACCATCCTATTGCCTGGCCATCAGCTCGAGGATCACTACCACCTGAAAGTACTCTTCTGCCAGAGCGGGGATCAATTTTCGAAAAGATGATTTGAGCTCTACCGAAAATACTAACTGGATCCAAGACTCTGCAAATATGTCCTTTGGATACCAGCTCATTAGCTACTCCTTTAGCAAATGATTTTTCGAGGTATATTATAGAGTCAGAACGACTTGGTACATTGTTGTGATCAAATCGTTTTTCTTTAGTCGGTGATAAGCAAAATCGAGGAACGTCCAAGATACGCTGTGGATTTGACATATAATGCTTCATGTTCATGATCAATTGAACTTGTCCTTGGTGCTGCATGAAGCCACCAATGACTATTTGCTTTTTTTTTTTAATATAAAATATGAAATTCAAAAGCGGTATTGTCACTTACTTCCAAAACAGGCTTCAAGTACATGCCCTTTCTCAGTTTTACGAGTCATCATCGATGGCATGAGCGTATGCAGTGGTTTTTTACTAGGACCAATGGCATTAGGATGGTTTTTCTCCATGGAAAATAACATGCCTCTATTATGTAAAGAAATACCGGTATCAGGAACTGTAGGAGCCTTTTATTAAAAGTTAATTACCATGTAAACATTTCTCCATCATCCTACTCATACCCTGAAACCAACACCCAATGATGACTAGTGTGTTTAAAATAGGATATTAGCATTATATCTTTAATGTTTAACATTAATCAAATCAAATACCATAAAACTACATGCGTTCCCTTGCTGATCAACCACTGACACATATGTTGTGTTTCCGTAGGCTATCGGGTATCCATTTTGAACATTTTCGTTTTTTTGCTTCAAATCAACCAATTTGGCACGTTCTCGGAGATACTCCTTATTCAATAATAATTCAACTGGTACAGTAGTTGTACTAGCATCGGATACATAATGTATAAGGTCAGAAAAAACAAGTCGAAGGGCCTCAGTGACAATATGGATGTACTCAGAAGAGTTATGCTCCATCTTTGAAAAATCGACTTTATGGTGTTCCTCCAAAGCTTCGATGATACCTAATGCCATCAGTGTAGCTATGCCTTGACTAACAGGAGGCACCTGCCAGATGGTAGAGCCATGGTAGTCCATTGAAATTGGCTCAAATAATGTACTTGAATGATTGGACAGGTCTTCCATTGTCATGACGCTGCCGTGGCTCTGCAGTACTTGGATGATATTCTCTCCTATGCTTCCGCTGTAAAAGGCATCTATACCTTCCGTAGCCAGTTGTCTGTACGTTCTATAAATGAAAAAAGTTGATATAAAGCAATAGATTTAACTTGAGAAAAGGTAAAAAAAAACTAGTAAGATCGGAAGAGGCTCAGAAATTAAAATTTTACTTATTGAAAATTCCAAAAAAAAAAAAAAAAAAAAAAAAAAAAAGGCTACTTTACTTTGCGAGACCTGGTACGGTTATAATATCCCCTTCTTCTGGTCCACGTATACCATCTATCGCCCAGTCATGCTTACTTAAAACCTCTTTTTTATAAGAACTTGTGAGATTTGTCCTCCACTAAAAAAAAGGCAATTATTTTGTTTTAACGTGCTATTATATATGCTCTAACTTTTGACTTACATTCATAGCGATTATTTGTGATATGGGAACCCTTTGTAATAAACAAGTGGATAAATATACTTTAGCAAATATATATATATATAAGTTTTTTTTTTTTTATCATTACCCTCTTTCTGCCATTTCTATGGTAGGTAACATGGCATCAGTAAGACTGAAATTCTTTGATCCAAAATGCTTCAGAGTGTCATTATAAGCAGCAAGTGCTCCAGGTACAGTGACGCAATGAATACTTTTATCTTTTTCTGCTTTATCCATTAACATTGAATCTTCACATGCAATGCTGTATGTAAGTGCAGCTGGGGTTCTAAATATAGTGTTGTTGTTTTTAGACTGTAAATGATAACAAGAGCTAATCTCTACGCTACTTACCTTCCTGCTCCGTCAAGCCCTTTAACGGTACCCGTTTTGGCGTTATAATATAAACAAAATGCATCTCCACCGATTCCACTACCTGTAGGTTCTATTGAAGCCAATATTAGATATATATATATATTAAGCAACATGTATCATAAAATAAGCAACATACCAACTAAACTTAAAGCAAAAGCTACAACAATGCAAATCATTATAAGTTAATATATATATATATATATAATAAATAAAAACCTAACCTGTTGCGACAGCAGCATCCTTGATATGATATTAGCTTATATCCTATACATAGTATCTTAAGTTATGTACTTACTGCTGCGTTTCCACCATTTTTTAAGACATCCATACCAACTTGAGCAGCAAGCGGCTGGCTATTTGGGATAATAAAGGATAAGTCAAGGACTTCTTCAATCAAGATGATGACTTACCAACAAGCAACCATCCCGTGTGTTCCATATACAGTAGAGCGACGAGAATCGAATACAATATCTGATTTTTTCATCTGTATAAAAGGTGGAATAGAAAGAAAAATAGTAATATTAAAAAAAATATGAATTTATATCGATTCACTATACAGACGACGTCTTGCAAACCTTTTACGTTACCCAATAATAAAGCTCTTTTAACGAGTACACCATCGTTTGGTTTGTTTTATTTGTTTATATTTATGCATTTGTTTTATTTGTTTTTTGTTTATGCAGATCATCGCGGTCTTTTACATAATTCTAAAAGGCAAATAACAAGAAGCACCAAATTATTCTCCATTTTTCATTTTGCACGGAAATTGTATACATCAATAAATTAATAATAATTTGTAGAACAAATACAGAAGTCTTTTAAAAGATCCCCCCCATCGCACCAACGAAAGGTGATAGCTTTGATAGAACCATTTTAGTAAGTTTGGTACTGATGATCACCAGAACAGGCAAATACAAATCTCACTGCTTTTGTATAAATATCGCTTAACACAGAAACCATTGATGAAAAGTTGTATATTTTTATATCCTTCTCTATTATTGCCACATTAACAGACTTGTTATATATATAATTTTTTTAATAAATCAAAAGTCTATCCAAATACAGTTTTGTTGAATTAAATATCATGAAAATCTTTTCCTGTTATTGTTTTTTTAACAAATCCAGCACGGATCACCCAATCTCCAAAAGGTTCGCCTGCCTGCCTTTCAATTGCGTAGGCTTTGATCATAGGTCGAAGTGTATCTAATATATCCTGCTCATGTAAGTTCTCCTTATATAATTTATTAAGACGGTCTCCGGTAAAGCTTCCACCCAGGTAGAGGTTATAGGTTTCTGGTGCCTTTCCTACTAGGGCAATCTCCGCTAAATAAGGTCGGGCACAGCCATTACTAGAAAAAAAAAAAGAAAAAAAAAGTTGGCATATATAAATTTAAGTCAAGAAAAGTATAATTCATAAAACTTACGGACAACCTGTCATTCTCATAATGATTGAATCATTAGAAAGACCTGCTTCCTCTAATGTTTCTTCCAAAAGTGTGATTAAATGAGGCAGATAACGTTCTGATTCTGCCATAGCCAAACCACAGGTAGGGAGAGCCACACAAGCCATCGCTGATTTACGCATACCTGAAAAGGCAAGATTATCAAGTTTATACTTGGCCAAAGTTGTCTTTGTCTTTTCAAGATCTTGCTCTGGTACATTAGCAATAACTAAGTGCTGATTAGATGTAAGTCTGAACTCTCCCTTGTGGAATTTAGCCAATTCTCGTAACCCAGTCTTGTAGAGGATTTCGGATGTATCTTTAACACGTCCATTTTCAATAAACATACCAAAATGCCAAGTGTTATCACTGCTTTGTGTCCATCCGTAGCGATCATTATTATCTCTAAAATTAAATGGTTTTGGCTCTTCAAAGACAACACCACTGCGAGTTTCTATTTCCTTTTTAATAAAATCCAATCCATAGTCATCTACTGTATACTTGAATCGTGCATGTTTCCTATTAGTACGATCACCATAATCACGCTGAACAAGCACAACAGCCTTGGCAACATTAACCGCAGCATCTGCATGAACATATCCAACAATAGAGGCAGGCCGGGGGTAAGTCTTTTTATTGCCGAATGTTTGTCCCATACCACCTCCTAAGAAAACATTATAACCTACAATACGCCTTTCTTTGGGATCCACAATAGCCACAAACCCCAGATCATGAGCATAGATGTCCACATCGTTATCGGGTGGAACGGCAATAACAATTTTAAATTTCCTTGGTAAATAAGTGGAACCATAAATAGGTTCAAAATCCTGAACTGCGTGGCCGGCTACCATACTATTATCCAGCCAAATTTCATGGTATGCCGTTGTTTTTGGTGCTAGTAGATCAACCAATTCCATTACCAAATGTTGGGCCTGATCACGAATCTCTGGAATCTCTATTACCGAGGTACACATAATATTTCGATTGACGTCACCACATGCGGCTAATGTAGAGAGAAGCGACTTGTTGATTTTCTTGACAGTAGTTCGCAGACTTTTCTTTAGGACCCCATGAAGCTGAAATGCCTGACGTGTCGTCAATTTCAGGGTCTTGTTTGCATATTTATCCGAAATTTGATCCATTACTAGCCATTGTGCCGGAGTTGCTACACCTCCAGGTGTGCGTACACGAATAAGAAAACTATAGGCCCTTTCCATTCCTTTCTTTTTGCGCTCTTCTCTAAGATCACGATCATCTTGGGCGTAGATACCGTGAAACTTGAGTAGCTTTTGACTATTTTCACTTACGGTACCTGTAGAATGATCTACAAGCTCTTGGGCTATACTGCCTCTCAAGTAATTTGAATCAATCTTCATCTGATCATCGGTGATGGGGGGTTCCTCCTCTTCAGGACCATCTCTGATTTTCAATACTTTACAAAGCTCGGAGAACCAAAGAACATATCCTGTTTCAAAACCATCCGTATCTTGATCATCACACAATCCGAGTGGGAGCAGCCGAGATGCCCCCAGTGTCTCAAACTTTGCATCAAATAGTTTGGCAGGTCGATTATAAAACATGGCGTCTTCTTTACGTGGCCAGTAATGACTATCACCTAATCCCAGAATAGATACAGACAGGTCTGCCATTGGAACGTCACCAACCATAAGATTGTTGAGAGCTTTCCAGAACTCTCGTGCGTTTGAAGGCATTTCTCCCTGACCTGCAGTGGAGCAAATGATAACTAAATGACTCTCATCAGCCAATCCTTTGACGTCTTCGTAATCATCCAATGCCATCAGTTTTACAGAAACGCCTCTTGCTTTTGTTGTTTTGGCAACTCTTTTCGCCAACCCTTCAGCGTTACCATTATCAGATCCAAACAAAACCGTTAAGGGCGGTCCATTATTCTGCTCAAGGCCAGAGAGTAATTTTGCGTAATCAACACGGGCTTTTCTTTTGAGATTTTTGCGACGAGTTATAGCATTCTTTTTGTGATTATTAAAAATAAATAAGAATAATGAATTTTTTTTCCCTTTTTAGTAATAATAATTTTAGTTCATTACCGCTTCTATTGAACTAACCAACGTCTCAGATAAATCAAGGTGTTCCCTTGTCAATAAACTTAATTGATTTTCGCGATTTAAAAACGCTTCCAGGTCGTGTTTAATGCGCTGAGAGTCTAACTTGAACATGTTTCCTAGATCTGGGTTCCAGCGATACAAAGGCCAGCTTCCATTATCTACACATACTTTCGTTTCCTTCAGTATTTCGACTGGATTATCTAGCTGAGGAAGATATGCCAGCACAATGGAAGGACCTGGATAGGCGTCTGCCTCCATTAATGCTTGCATCACACCGGTATAAGAAGAATAAATTGCAACAGAGGCAACATAGACAGAGTCATGGTTCATGGCATACAGTCCAATATCTTTTTTGCGCTTTTCTCGGTCAACAGGTTTGCTGTAGGGCGTACTGTCGACGATAAGAATATTGATATTATCTCCCGAGGTGATGACATGGTGGATACCAGAAAGCCCAAGATCCACCGCCCAGCTATCGGACCCAATTAACCAATTTGATTTGGACACCAGATGTTCCTTTTGTTCCAAAAGTGAACTGGCGATGTTGCTATATGGGGTATTCATTAACGCCTCAAAGACAATACATACATGCTCAGAAGCTTCATGCACTTTGGTGGCATTTGAGCGCGGGTTGTTGACAAGAAGCAGCCACTGAGATAGAACTCGCATTGCGTCACTAGGAAGCTCTCCATCACGAATGGTATCCATTACCCAATCCACAAACCGCTTTCGCTCTTGTAATTTGCTTTGTAGGAAACCGTAACCAAACTCGGGAGTGGCAGCGTTGGCGTGACCGACAGCAGGCGACCAAATGGAAGATGAGTGTATCGCATTTGCGATCTCTAATCGTGATCCAAATACTTGGCTTAAAGCATTTAAATAAGGGGTTTCGAGAGGTAAACGAATAGTACTAGTAGGAGTAAATGGATATTCTCTTGGGCCTTGTAATTCTTTCCAAGATTTAGGAACAGACATTGGAGTAAACCGCTTTATGATGTCACGGATATTTTGTTTTTCCTTAAACATAGATGTAAGGTCAGGAATAGAAAACATTTGTACTTCCTTTTTGTAAAGTATATGTTTAATAGAATCAGGTAAACTGGCTTCTACATCAATAACTTGAGTGACAAAGGCACCACCGTTTACTAATAATGAGTCCACCGTTTCTAACATTGAATCGATGGTATCACTTGATTGAATCTCTTTCACGTAAGGAGCAACAATGATATTCGTCTTTTCGATCAAAAATGGAAATGATTTAGCTGTATTTGAGCGAATATGAGTTACAGAAACACTGCCCTTCTCCACTGTATAACACTGTGCCTCTTCTAATCCCTTTGCATAAGACAGCGCCAAATTTTCATCTCCTATAAAAATACATTGATCCACCCAATCAGGAATCACCTCTACCTGCCCTTTTTGAGAATGTAGCCCACTCATGTTGAATTGGCGTGGGATCTGATTCAAAAATAATCCATATATTAAGGCCGCCACGTTAGCAGGAGAAACGCAGCCTTGGTCAACAATATAATTGCCACTATGCAGCTCCACCTCTTCACGTCCTGATTGATAACAAGCAGCAACGACATCCAAAAAGAGTGGACTCCAAGACACTGCGTTATTTTCCACTGGTTCTATCACAGCCATACTTTGGACTGAATTGGAAACCAATTCTAAAAAATGTTTTTTTGACCATGGCCTATAAAGTCTTACTCGGATCATACCTACTTTCAAGTCATTATCCTGGCTCAAAAGTGCTTCCATTGTCTGTTCCACAACATGAGAAACAGTTCCCATAGCAACCAGTAAAATAGTAGCCTCGGGATGCCCTCTGTATTCCATCGGCTTATAACATCTACTGGTAGATGCATGAAATTGGTCCATCACCTCACTGATGACGGTGTATATATTTGGTAATAAATCCGGAATGCCATCATTCTTGTACGCCGTCACTAATTCCGGAGGTACGAGCTTTAAGAGGATCCCGGTTTCCAGTGCCTCGACGTTACTGTATTCCTCTACGATTCGCCGACTATCATAAAAGTGAAGGAAAAGTGAATTCGTTTTTAAAAGTGCCATTTGGGCGATTATGATCATGTCGTAAGCTTCTTGCATATTTCCCGAACACAACATGGCACTTTGTCCCGATGACATTAGATCTGCTAGATTTTTAAGTGTTGTGTATGTCAAGGGGTTCGCTGTTACGAGAACTGTTGCGCCTCTGTTTGGTGTGATACCTTGAGAAAGTGAGAAAAGTGAATTTGCCATTGTTTTGTATGAGATATCGGCAGAGGTGAGATTATGTGCTGCCATATTGGCTAAAAAGTACGGTATAGGGTTGTCATGGTGAATGCGTTGACATGGGGTGTTCCAAATGGTCTTGCTGGAATGAGATTGAGATTGATCTGTAAACACATATTCGTTTATTGAATGTAAAAGATCAGACAGATAGTCTTTACTATACACAAACATGCTATTATAAAGGCAAAGGTAAACAAGTCGTACACAGGCAAATACATTCGTTTTTATATACGCTTATGAGTGGAGTTTCATTTTCTCTTCAAAACTCTCGTCACATGACGAAGCCTTTCAAACATAAGAATAGGTCATTTAGAATAGTATTAAACTACTTTTCTTCATAAATTATATAAAAACAGTAAAAAATATGTATTCAACCTGTTAAATCTTGAATAATGTGAATGACAGATGCAGTCAATCAAGAATACATAAATTCGGATTCTTCTAGAAGCATGTTATCCCTTCCTTGCATGAATCCATTAGTAAATTCTTTAGTGTTATATGATTCCATATTACTTCGTCCTCAATATTCAGTTTTTATTATTATTATTGTTATTCAAGAATATTCTAAAAGTAGTATGGCTACCATCCTATTGCCTGGCCATCAGCTCGAGGATCACTACCACCTGAAAGTACTCTTCTGCCAGAGCGGGGATCAATTTTCGAAAAGATGATTTGAGCTCTACCGAAAATACTAACTGGATCCAAGACTCTGCAAATATGTCCTTTGGATACCAGCTCATTAGCTACTCCTTTAGCAAATGATTTTTCGAGGTATATTATAGAGTCAGAACGACTTGGTACATTGTTGTGATCAAATCGTTTTTCTTTAGTCGGTGATAAGCAAAATCGAGGAACGTCCAAGATACGCTGTGGATTTGACATATAATGCTTCATGTTCATGATCAATTGAACTTGTCCTTGGTGCTGCATGAAGCCACCAATGACTATTTGCTTTTTTTTTTTAATATAAAATATGAAATTCAAAAGCGGTATTGTCACTTACTTCCAAAACAGGCTTCAAGTACATGCCCTTTCTCAGTTTTACGAGTCATCATCGATGGCATGAGCGTATGCAGTGGTTTTTTACTAGGACCAATGGCATTAGGATGGTTTTTCTCCATGGAAAATAACATGCCTCTATTATGTAAAGAAATACCGGTATCAGGAACTGTAGGAGCCTTTTATTAAAAGTTAATTACCATTTAAACATTTCTCCATCATTTTACTCATACCCATGAAACCAACACCCAATGATGACTAGTGTGTTTAAAATAGGATATTAGCATTATATCTTTAGTGTTTAACATTAATCAAATCAAATACCATAAAACTACATGCGTTCCCTTGCTGATCAACCACTGACACATATGTTGTGTTTCCGTAGGCTATCGGGTATCCATTTTGAACATTTTCGTTTTTTTGCTTCAAATCAACCAATTTGGCACGTTCTCGGAGATACTCCTTATTCAATAATAATTCAACTGGTACAGTAGTTGTACTAGCATCGGATACATAATGTATAAGGTCAGAAAAAACAAGTCGAAGGGCCTCAGTGACAATATGGATGTACTCAGAAGAGTTATGCTCCATCTTTGAAAAATCGACTTTATGGTGTTCCTCCAAAGCTTCGATGATACCTAATGCCATCAGTGTAGCTATGCCTTGACTAACAGGAGGCACCTGCCAGATGGTAGAGCCATGGTAGTCCATTGAAATTGGCTCAAATAATGTACTTGAATGATTGGACAGGTCTTCCATTGTCATGACGCTGCCGTGGCTCTGCAGTACTTGGATGATATTCTCTCCTATGCTTCCGCTGTAAAAGGCATCTATACCTTCCGTAGCCAGTTGTCTGTACGTTCTATAAATGAAAAAAGTTGATATAAAGCAATAGATTTAACTTGAGAAAAGGTAAAAAAAAACTAGTAAGATCAGGCTCAGAAATTAAAATTTTACTTATTGAAAAGTCCAAAAAAAAAAAAAAAAAAAAAAAAAAAAAGGCTACTTTACTTTGCGAGACCTGGTACGGTTATAATATCCCCTTCTTCTGGTCCACGTATACCATCTATCGCCCAGTCATGCTTACTTAAAACCTCTTTTTTATAAGAACTTGTGAGATTTGTCCTCCACTAAAAAAAAGGCAATTATTTTGTTTTAACGTGCTATTATATATGCTCTAACTTTTGACTTACATTCATAGCGATTATTTGTGATATGGGAACCCTTTGTAATAAACAAGTGGATAAATATACTTTAGCAAATATATATATATATAAGTTTTTTTTTTTTTATCATTACCCTCTTTCTGCCATTTCTATGGTAGGTAACATGGCATCAGTAAGACTGAAATTCTTTGATCCAAAATGCTTCAGAGTGTCATTATAAGCAGCAAGTGCTCCAGGTACAGTGACGCAATGAATACTTTTATCTTTTTCTGCTTTATCCATTAACATTGAATCTTCACATGCAATGCTGTATGTAAGTGCAGCTGGGGTTCTAAATATAGTGTTGTTGTTTTTAGACTGTAAATGATAACAAGAGCTAATCTCTACGCTACTTACCTTCCTGCTCCGTCAAGCCCTTTAACGGTACCCGTTTTGGCGTTATAATATAAACAAAATGCATCTCCACCGATTCCACTACTTGTAGGTTCTAGTATAAATGTAATTAGATATATCCATACATACATACAATATAGATTAAACAACATACCAACTAAACTTAAAGCAAAAGCTATACACAATGCAAATCATTATAAGTTAATATATATATATATATATATATATATATAATAAATAAAAACCTAACCTGTTGCAACAGCAGCATCCTTGGTATGATATTAGCTTATATCCTATACATAGTATCTTAAGTTATGTACTTACTGCTGCGTTTCCACCATTTTTTAAGACATCCATACCAACTTGAGCAGCAAGCGGCTGGCTATTTGGGATAATAAAGGATAAGTCAAGGACTTCTTCAATCAAGATGATGACTTACCAACAAGCAACCATCCCGTGTGTTCCATATACAGTAGAGCGACGAGAATCGAATACAATATCTGATTTTTTCATCTGTATAAAAGTTGGAATAGAAAGAAAAATAGTAATATTAAAAAAAATATGAATTTATATCGATTTACTATACAGACGACGTCTTGCAAACCTTTTACGTTACCCAATAATAAAGCTCTTTTAACGAGTACACCATCAATTAGTTTATTTTATTTGTTTATATTTATGCATTTATTTGTTTCTGTTTTTCTTTTTATATTTTTATTACCGTGTCTCTAAAATGGTCAAGATGATGATTAAAAACTCTTAAAAAGTGTTTTCACAAAGGATGAAACGACAGCATCCTAAACGTGATATTGGATTTCAAAGACATTTGAAAACAGCATTGGCAGTTTGAATACACTTTTAAGGTTTTAAATCATTCGAATATCAATTACTGGTGCTTAAGTGCCTTTAAACGTATTTTTAACCTTTAAAACATCCAGATGTCTTGCATAGGCCCTTAACGGTATCTACTTGTCAAATTTGCAATATACTATTCAATTCCAGCATATCCAACTACATAAATAAACTGACAAGTGATACTTCAAAGACGTCCGGACCGGATTAGAAAAAAAAAACCCAAGCTCCAAGCTCCGATACTTTCAGCGTGTTGGAGGGAGAATCAGTACCAAATTGGATCTCACTGGACATCCATCAATCCTCCTTTCTTTCCTTCAAGGCACGACAGATGGCTAGAGTAAGTTATTTCAAAGAGAAAAAAAAATACATTTACTTTAATTCCATCATGGGGAGGAGGAAACATACAAATACACACAACTACAACAACAACAACAAACGGATGGATGGAAAATGTATTTCACTTTTATATATCATCAAAAACGACTTTTATCCATCCATCCATCCAGTACGCTTTCCAGTATCCTTTATCTAAAGAATGATCGAGAAAAATAGATATAATTAGTAGAATCACCTTTTTTTGCTTGTCTTGGATATGTTGGAAATATGAGGATGTGTTTGTTTTTTTCCTCCTCCCAAAATGGTGCCATTTTATAATTTAAAAAAATGCTAATTTGACTATGTGTTAGTTCACTGAATATCAAGTCGTTGGACGCAAGCTCCCTTCCGAGCAAGACCCCGCTCCCAAGCTCTTCCGTATGCGCATTTTCGCTCCCAACGTTGTTGTCGCAAAGTCCCGTTTCTGGTACTTCTTGAAGAAGCTCCGCAAGGTCAAGAAGGCTGCTGGTGAGATCGTCTCTGTCAACATTGTATGTAAAAAAAAAAAAAAAAAATGTTGCCTTGATATTCATTGGTTTTTTGTTGCTGTTATTGTTTAAAATAGATCTCTGAGAAGCGCCCCGAACAGATCAAGAACTTCGGTATCTGGATCCGTTATGACTCTCGTTCCGGTACCCACAACATGTACAAGGAATACCGTGCCATGACCCGTGTCGAAGCTGTTGAGACCTGCTGTAAGTATACATTAAGCGAGATATTTTTTCTAAAAAAAAAAAAAGAAGAGGAGATTGAAATGTGGGATAAGGAACTGATTGTTTTCAATTTGTTTATTAGACCAGGATATGGCTGCTCGTCATCGTGCTCGTTTCAGATCTGTTCAGATCATCCGCGTTGCCGAGGTCAAGGATGCTGATGTCCGTCGCCAGTACATCAAGCAGATCTTGTCTCCCAAGCTTGCTTTCCCCTTGCCTCACCGTCTCCAGACTCCTCCCAAGGCCAACCGCTCTCTCTTCGTTGCCAAGCGTCCCAGCACTTTCTACTAAATGTTGCGGGTCATTTTTTCCAATTTTGGCAGCAAAATTGGGGAACTTTTTTATTTTTAAATAAATAAAAAAATAAATAAAACAATAATGTAGTAGAGAATATATATAATATCTGTGTCGGTTTTATTGATAGTGTGTGTCGGTGAATATCCACATATATATATCAAACTTTTTTTTTTATTAAAAAGAAAAAACGAATTCTATTCTACTGTTGTTATGGTATATGATGAATCGTATTCAAATCCGGTTTTTAAGGAATTTTCGACACGTCCGCGCAGGACGCCATTCGCTTGCAAGAAGGAAACGTATCCCACCCCGCATATTAGAACCAACTTCAACATTTCTTGGTTTAAAACAACGTTATGAGGTGCTGTGGAGCTTTTTATCGATGGATGATGTTCGACACTTGATTGATAGTATTAAAAAGGATGCCATAAATATACATGCTCATCCCGAATTATTAAAAGATGCTTGTGTGAGGTACTGAGCATATATATATAAATACATCGTTATAACTATACTGATGCATTTGTCCTTATAATATTTAATAATAATAATAATAATAATAATAAAAGGGAAGGTCGTCAATTGTCAGCTGAAGAAACAGATTTTGTAAACATACGAAAGACCTTTCAGAAGCATACATTCGCAAACTACATTGGCGTCGATCCTAACCATGTTGACGAGAGGGATATTCCCATCATTGGTATTGCATCCAGGTAGAACATTTATTTGTTTATTTATTCTTCAGGTCATACATAACATAAACTGAAGTTGGTCCTCCCCTCCTCTTTTTTTTTTTTTTTTTTTTTTAAAAAAACTCTAGTGGAGGTGGTTATCGTGCAATGATAGGTCTACTAGGATATATAAAAGCCATGAAAAAGACACAGATCTGGGATTGCATCATGTACTTGGCTGGGATATCAGGATCATGCTGGACAATAGCTACCTATTACAGTTCATTAGCACAAGCATGTCCGTCTCGACTTGAGAGGCATTTTGAATCAAAGCTCAATATACATTGGGCAAATCTATCGAATTTCTTTCATCAGCTGGTGAGTACACCGCAGCACTCTAGAATCATGCTGCAAGGCATTGTACAGAGAGCGTATCAACGAGGAGGCGATCTCAGTCTTGCAGATATATTTGGTACACTTATAGGCAGCACATTGCTCTTGCCAGCAGTATTTCCCAAGCAGCAACAATTGAAGTGTAACTATTTATCGAAACAGTCTCAATTTCTTCATGATGGAGCTGAACCGATGCCCATTTATTCTTCTG